>JAJJHT010012184.1:0-15493 GCA_021223865.1 Drosophila pandora
TATAACCATCGATTCGATTCGTTCGATCGGCCGATCTTTATGAAATTGTTAAGATTGTTACCCCCAAGGACAAATATAGAGGACCAACTTTTGAATACCAAATTATTATAAATTAATAAAGATTCACGAATGTCAAAAAAAAACTTTGTTATCCTGTCAACTTGTCAACTTTTTACCCCGCTCTTTGGGAGAAAATAACCTCACCTGCATTGCCATTGTCGTCCTTTGTGTCTGTCTGAGCGTTGCCTTTGTCGCCGCCGTCCAGGAGTTTCTTGAACTTCTTCGGGGTACCGTTGAGCTTTTTGCGGAAACCAAAAGACATGGCGGTGCCTTTGGTGTGCACTGTCTGATCCTGTGTCTCCGATCCGCTACCGTTTCCGTTTCCATTTCCATTGTGATGTCGGCGACTTGACTTGCTGCCGTGCTTCTTGCTCTCCGCCTGGCCCTAAGGACATAGAAGGAAAAAGGAGGTTACTTGGCGATTAGGATGAAAGCGAAACTAAGGATGAAAATCGGGTCAACACAGATGAGAGGCGCCGAAAGACAATGGGGACCTCCCCGGGTCGTCAGGCAAGTTTAGACAATAGACGGAAACTAAACAACATGAGTCACTAGGAAAACGGATATTTTTCTACAAAACGATGATTGCTATCTACAGAAGCAACAGCCATCTACTGGATTTATAATATTTTCAGGATAATAATTATTGTAATACCATGATGACTGCCTCGACTTCCGCGTCAATTGCTGCGTCCTCCTCGACTGCTGAGCTCGGATCCTGTGCTGATTTCGGAGTGTCCCTCTCTAGCTGAGATTCGTTATCATTGAATTCCGTGGAGTGTGTGCTCGGCTCTTTGTTAACCAAAACGCTTTGTGTTGCCAGAGTCTGCCGATTATCCTGTACGCTACTCGGCGACTCGGCGACCTCCCCGAATTTCCCTATTGAGACAACGTCGACGGGGTTGTCGCATTCATCCATGTTGCAAGTTGTCGGCAGAGGTACTCGCTGCTCCGGCGAGTCTCCTCCGTCCGTTCGCTTCTTTCGACCCGGGACTGCGTCTTGGAATTGTTTTCTTTTAACAACGAAATATCCTGCTCGGAATGCCCGTCAGCTATGTTCATGACACGGCCGCCGAGTACAAAATTACGCCATTTATAATTGCACTTGAGCCTCGCAGTCACACACACACACACGCACTTAAACGAACAGGTACAGGATACACACACAGATACTGGGTACACCCACACGGGGAGGTCCTTGAAAATGCTTAGATTGCTGGAAAAATCTTTTGCAGATTGCTCGCAATTTTCACGCCACAAGTTATGCAAACATTTTGCAATTCAACCTTTCGTCCTTCAATTTGTGATTGTCCTTTAGTTATTTAGGTTTTATTTTTTAGTTAATTTTGTTTTATTTTGAGTTGTCTTAGATTTTTTCAACTTGCGGCAGAGTGGCGACGGTTTTTCACTTCTGAAAGCACGGCATACGGAAAATTGAATGGCGAGCTGGGAAAATTCTCACCGAGCAAATGGGTTTATTGTGGTGGGTCTTGGACTCTATATTCTCTCACTTTCTCTCCCCCGTCAAGTTATGGCTTGACCATAGCCGGGAAAGGGGAGAAAATCTCTCTTTGAGTCCGGACATGCGCCCAGAGATGAAAACAAGTGGCTGCCAGTGAAAATATTTGAAAATTAAGGGGTGCCTTGTAGTGTTTCTATCTGGCGGCAGATGGCGTAACAAAGAGCGGGGACACAAACCAAAAGGGAAATTTGTGGGATGTTATGTAGAAATTTGAAAGAAGTTTTCGTTTTAAGAAAGTTTAAAAAATTATATATATCTTTATAAGGTTTTAATATTAAAAATTCAACAAAAAATATAAAATATTAGACTTTTGTATATGAAAAACTTTTACTTTTAATTAGTTAGTTACTAAATGTGAAACAAAGGTAAAAAGAGAAGATTTGTTGTACTATTTTTGTAACTTTTTATAAAAAAAAATGTCTATAAATAACTACATTTGCTCCCTCCACTGAAAAACTAGTACAAATTATTAATCAAGGACCTTACAGTGTGATCCTAGAGAGGACTTCAGCTCTCATGTAAAATGCAGGTGTAATAAGCCCTCTGGGAGCCTCCATTCAGGCAAAATATAATTCGGTTAAGGTCAATTGCCGGGGTAGAGAAGGAGGCGGAAGGGAAAAGTGCTTCAGTTAAGCATGAAAGATGATATTGTGGTATATGGGGCACCTTTGAGATGAGTTGGTTTGTTTATGCAAAAATTACCATGTAATAAGCCTTTGGAGAATAAGAATATGCACATGTACGCCTTAAATGTTTAAGGACAAGCGAGGAAAGTGGCTCCCAGAGGTGGCCCAAGGACGATGTAAATATTTGGGCTATTATTCGGCTTTTGTCACATAATATTATGTGAACAAAAAGTGAGTAATCTTCAAGATAGCCCCCTCCTGATTCGCTCCCCCTTAACAAACATTTTGCTATTCACTTTCATCAGCAAAATCGGTAAACAATGAGTATTCATGTAGACAAAAGATACTCGGCCTGAGCCTGAGCCTGGGACTGGGTCTGGGCCTGGGCTGTGTTGACCCAAAATCACTTCACATTTCAATTGAAATTCGCAACCGAGAATGCAATGTTTGTTTTGCAGTTTTATCCTCCTGGAGTCCCAATTGAGTTGTAAACATTTATCAATATTACTCACCGCCAGATAGCTGTTGTTCTGAATTTGTAATATTGGTTCTGGCCAGACTGTGGCCTGATTCAGGATGTGCAGCTCCTCATCGTCTGAACCCCTTTCTGAGCTGATGGCCTGAAACAGCAATTCGTGGAACAGAAACTCCTGGCAAGTGGAGTACTCCAAGTCGTCCAAAGTCGTCAACGTATCCTTGGGGGCATCATTGTAAAGAGACTCGGAGTCCACCACCTCATCCGGCTGTTTCCTTCGGCTTATGGTATAATAAAACGGCGCTGGTTCCTCTTCCGGCGAGGATGATGACTTTGTGGCTGCTATGTATTCATTACTCGCTGTCAACTGTTGCCAGATTTTGTGCGCCTGGGCCAGATCTTGGTGGGACAGGGCGATTGTCAATACAGATTGATGATGCTCCCCGGCTGGGGACTCCAGTTGGTTGTGGAGTTCGATGGGCGACTGCCGGGAGACGCACTTGCCCATGGCATCCTTGGTTTGGTTTACTTAACAGTGGGTTTTTTTGGTTGTTGCGATTATCCTTGAAAGAAAGTGGAGAAGAGTTAAGCCTTTTCTTTAGAAGTCTGACGCTCTGCCTTGTTTAGAGCGGAATTCATTGGAAGAATCAAATGAGTAGCTTGGACATAAGATCCGACCAGCATATCGATATGGTGGGAGGTCGGTTAGCTTGTGGTTAGCGTGCAGGTAATGATACACCTAACCAGGCAACCCCCTTAGCCCACTAAACCCCTGGCAACCCCAAACCTGTGAAGCGAGTCCATTGCCATTGCATTATGCCGAGCTGCACGTTTTTTATTAAATTTTATTAGAGTGCCGCACATGCACACAACACGGCTGCGGAGTAAAAAAAGAGCACCCCAGTCCAAACTTCTTTCAGTTTAGTCGGTGCAGGAGGAAAAAGCGAAAAAACCTAGAGAGGGGCAGCTAACAGAGGAAAAAAAGGAATATATATTCACGCAAATGTAAGCAGCCTTTGGGAGAAACTGAAGACCTGCATCCCAGTCACTATGCCCCTCCTATGCTATCATCCCCTCGTCCTCGGAGCTGGCTTCGCGTAGCTTTATGGCGCATTTGCCGCATAACAAAATTTACACCCACCGGGAGACGAGGACGCGTCGGTGCACTCAATGGGCCGGAGTTGTGCCGTGCCCTTTGTGCCCGTGGCATTCGCAGTCGTAGTCACAGCCGCGGATCGAGGCCATATCCACTAGGTCGGGGGCTTCGCCGCCACTCGATAATAGTGTTCTCCCAATAATGAATTTAAGCTGGAAGTGGATTTTGCGTCAACCTGGGTCTCTGTGGCCGGGCTTATTTTGGCCACTAAAGAAAGGGAGTGGGGATGGGCTTTAAGTTTGGTTGAAAAAAGTTAAAATAAAGGCTTTTACCAAAGTGTCTTATTTTGTTATTCTATCCTTAAAAACGAGGCTTAAAACTTACAAATAAAATACCTATATTATTTTTGAATCCTACCTCAAAATACCTACAAATTGTTTAATTTTTAAAATCATTTTGTCTTAGACTTGTAGGCCTTTTTAATAAAGCAGCATTAAAAAATTTAAGAGTTAATAAAAAATAGCAATAAAATAAATCTTTACAATCCTGTATCTGCTTCTGTGTGAGTATCTTTTAGCCTGCAGAGTATCTCATCTGCTGCCATGTTGGACAGATACTTTTGAGCCAACTCTGTTTATGCCTGCTTATGTCGTTTGGCTTACTTACATTTGCTGCGGCTTTGTCCTGCATACATTTTCAGTGGCACGCCTCCACTGCCTTAGCCTCCGCCCACTCTGCCCCACGCAGTTGCAATGCTACTTCGTAAAAGGCAAAGCTGGAGCAGCTACTACGTGGCTCTTTTGTGCTAACTGCCAACTTTTATTTGCTGCCTTTTCACATAATGAGGCAATTTTGCAGTTTGTTTTGCGCGAGTTTTCACTTGTTACTCTTGCATTTAATAAGCCAAAGGGAACAGGTAATGGCAGGTGCTTGGGGTTGTAACGCGGTGCGTAACTTGGACCTAATTCATCGCTTTGTATGCGCTCAGGATAAATCCCCGCAACAGATCCTGCCGGTATATTGGACGCATATGTAAATGGCGGCAGGACTCGCGCCCGCTCAGGTAATTATGCGCATAAATAACTCCAAGTGCTACTCCGTCTTTGGAGCATGGTTAAGTCCGATGTGCCTCAGATACGGATGTGGCAGTGGCATCGGTTTTCGGGCTTTCCCTCCAAATGGCATGCCTCATGCATAAGCATAACCCATTGCCCATTTCGATTCGATGCGGCATGCAACAGCTGCTCGCTTACAACACTTCCAATTGCCAGCCATGGCTGTGGCGCCTCATGCATTTTAATTGTGTTTTCTTTTCCCAAAAAAAAAACCAGAAAAAAGGATTGCCATTTTTTCACTGAAATGGATGCACATGTAGGAAGTCTGCCCCATGGATAAAATATGTTTTGAAAGGCCTAGAAACGAAGATAAATTGCAAGATAGTTTTGGCAGATTTTCCTGTTTTGTTGTCAGGATATATAAATGGATAAATTCTTATTAATTCTCATCCTTTTAGTCCATTCATTAAGAACTTTTTTTAATCCCTGATGCCTTACAGGACTTCACATTAAACTATTTTGTTCGGTGTGAATATGGGCGTGAATAAAATTCCAGCACATGCATCAGAATCGGGTCACCGAAGGCCACCGCTGCAGAGGAGCTGTCGAGGAAGTTCCGCAGGTTCCGCGGGCCAAACTTTTGTGGCATGATTAAAACGAAACCTCACCAAACTTCACCCGCCGTGCCATGCCGAGCGACGCCTGACAATTTTAATACAAACAAAAACTTTCATTCCTCGCAGCACTGACAGCTTCGGCTTCAGCTTCCCAGCCAACTCGGGCTTAAGAACACGGCCAAGTTGTAGTCGCAGGCGCCGCTTTTTGCCATTTCTGGCTTTTTCGCCCTTCCCTACCCCCTGGCATAACACCACTTCCCTTTTTTGGGTAAACCTTCCGACCCATTAATGCAAATTGAGGGAGATACAAGTCGCACTGCTACAGGTGCCAAGTCCTCCGGTATCCGGACTCGGATCCTGTGAGTTTCAGGCCAAAAAGTTTTCGCCAATTGACGCGGACGTTTGCGGCTGTTGTTCCGCCGAAAGCAATTGCATTTTGGTAATTGAACAAGTCAACGCTTAATTACAACTCACTACAGTTAAAACACCATAACTGTCTGCGGGATTCAGCTCGGGAATGGAAATGGAAATAAAAATGGAAATGTAGCGGGCAGAAGCGAAATAATTTCCATTTGAAATGCGCAAAAATGAGCAATTTCTCTTGGTGGGATGCCACTGCCGCCATTGTCGACCTTTTTTGGTCCAAATATAAATACATACATACGTTTTAATTGACGGCTCATTTTGTCTTATGGGAGAAAATTCCGGGGAAACAATACATAACAACAATTCAGCAGTTTATCGGTTAAAGTGAAGCGTCCTGCTAAGTCCCCCTCTGGAGAGACGGGATTCGGGTTTTGGGACTCGGGACTCTGGCCAAAAAAAATATCTCACAATGAAAAAAGGCTTAAAGCAATAGCAGTCACCCGATTGGATGTGGAGGGGGGCCTGTGGATTGTTAAAAACTGATCTATATGCTTGGTTATTGAGCAACTTTGGCTGTGGCTGTCGATGGCTCAGAGCCTTCAGCGGAAAAATGTATGGGCAGCCAAACCAAACTCTCCCCCTTGCCGTGCTCCCAAAAAGATAGCAACGCAGTGGGACACTTGATAGGTTTTTTGCGGCCCATGAC
Organism: Drosophila pandora; assembly: GCA_021223865.1. Lineage (NCBI taxonomy): Eukaryota > Metazoa > Arthropoda > Insecta > Diptera > Drosophilidae > Drosophila > Drosophila pandora. The sequence continues at coordinate 6,524 of JAJJHT010012184.1, forward strand.
ACTCCACCCCCTCCCCTACACACACACACACACAGCCACACACTATTGGCCATAAATCAATTTTTCAAAAATGACACTGGGAAATGGAAAAAGTAAGCTCAAAGCCGGTCGAATATTGAAAGCGTCCGCTTGCCTCGAAATAAACCGATACTCTTCCATGAATTCTCGTACATCAATGTGCAAAATATATGCATGCATGCATACATATATCTATAAAACATATATCTACAACATAGATGTTAATAAAAAATGTATGTTTTTCCCTAGCATTTTTTGGGCATCCAAGCATTTCTAGTAATTTTTTTTTTACATCCTATCTCTCGTCGTTTTCTGGGCTCTGGCTTTGCAAATCTTTGCAGCTGGCGTTGAAAGTTTGTCATCATAAATTTTAATATTATTTTCCTACCGAACGCAACAGGACTTGGGCTTGCGACTCGAGCTGAAGCTGAATCTCGTCCTTGGCGCAGAGGCTGAATCTGACTCTGAAGCTGGAACGGAAGTGTTTTCAATTCAAAAGTTGGGAAAAAGAATCTGAATCCATAGTACGACAAAATGGGGAAATGAGCACATTAATAGAGGTAGCGGTCCCTCCAACCCTCTCCATCCACTCTTTATATCCTTGGGGATTCTTTTTTTCGAAAAATTCACTGCAGCACACGCGGCGTATGCGCAATGCAGTTGCTCCAGGTTCCATGTTCCAGGCATCAGGCTTCAGGTTGTGATTTAGACGAACAAAAAAAACAAACGAAAAAAAATGAGAATCAAAGGCAACAGCTGGGCCCACCGGAAGCCCATATTCCCCAGCATGTGTGAACCGAATGTTGATGAGTGCCATATAGTGAATGCATATGAATGAATTACAGTGCCTTCCTAGCGCTTTCAGCTTCAGTTTTCGGATTTTGACTTTTCCGCCCCTTACCCGGGGCTCGGGTCGGGTTGGCAGGGCCTTTGAAAGCGGCTGAATGATTCGACCTGGCTTTGGCGGCAGCTGAATTGAATTCAAAAGATTGTTTGCATAGATGAGTGCATTTATGGGAGTCCTCTCTGGACTGATGACAGGGCTGGGAATTGACATTGATGGGCCCTCTGATACAGCAGTCTAATGACAAAAGTTACCTCAATTATGCCAGCCGGAGGGCATTTTATTTTTAATTAATTAAAGGATTGCCTTTCAAGCTCATGCACTTTTGGCTTGAAATCGGGTTCTCTCAGGGTGAAACTTTAATATTATTCCTCTGTTTTAGCCTGAAGTCTGAGACTGATTTTACTTGAAATTCATGGCACAACAATAGTTATTAGCTTGTCATGAAAATATGCACATGTTTTTGTCTTGATTAACCAAATTTGCAGCTTTCCAATTTTGTCCAATATTTACCGAAAATTATTTAAGCAAATTCAGTGCCAGCCCCGAGGCGAACGGAGTCCTTTGCAGGACGTGAACCGAATGCAATGGCCGCACCGAAGAATGAAAAGTTAAGCCTGAAAGTGAATTGGGCAGGGACCTTCCACATGCTACATAGCTGCAGCATTAATTGGTTGCCAATAGTGCAGGGATTATAATGCTGGGAGCTTACTTCCCTCTAACGGAGATAAAGCCAACTTGAACTGAATGGCTCATTTGGAGCGAGTGGCCTGCATAGTAAATGCATTTGTCAGAGGGATTTTCGGGCGAATCAGGCCAGTGTTTCAGGCCCGAATCCAAGGCAACCACACTGCCTACTACTTAATTATTACTTAGTCTTTATTAACTTGGCTTACAGCATACGTTTCAGCTGTCAGTATTGAAGGCACTGTAAGAAAATCAAGACTCTAATTTGTAAAAACTACTTCAAAATAGTATTTAAATAGTTTTGATGGCTTCAAACTTGTCTCGAAGTAAGCTAAACCATAATTTATATTAAATATTATTTTAATATTTTTTTTCAGTGCCTCCTCTCACTCTCGTTTAAAGCCATCAACGGAGCGTGCAGTCGCTTTGCTGCAAAAGGGGGTGGCAGCCGGGGAGGCATTATTTCGAGGCCCGCTTTCGACCGCCGCGTAATTGCAAATTGTTGCCGTCGTCTTCGGCTGCGTTTGTTTGTCAATTTGCGTACTTAAAAAATTCTTTACATAAAAGTACACACAAACATTTACGCACAAGGCCCATGGAACACGGCACAACGCACACACAACTCTTCGTCAGTGTAACGAGCCATATGTGTTGTGCACATAATAATTACGAAATTGGCAGGGACTCCTGCCTGGAGTTCGTCTTACGCCAGAGTGTGTCATCAAATTAGTTTTAATTATACATTATATTCGTTTTGCACACATTTCGGCATTAACACGATGGAGGAAGGATGGTATAACTCGAGAGAGAGCGGGGACACCGGGGCGTATGGGTGATATTTTCCATGGCAATCGATTTGTATGCCCGGCAGCACGTTCTTGTTGCCAGTTGTTCTTGTTTAAACAATTACCCAGCTCATTGACTTTGGCCCAGGCCAAAGCAGAAGCCTCTGGCAGAACTACGGGCACTACGTACCAGCAGGGCTTAGTCAGGGGGGAAGTTGCTCCCAAAACCCGTCCCAGATATCTAATATGCATGGCACTTGGGGGGAATGAAAGTACCTTCATGCGTCAAGTGATTTGTAACTCGAGTGGGAGAAACTTTACTTATATATTCACATCACTTTGTCACCTTAATTTCATTAGATAAAGGTACCAATTTTTTTTCTCTGTACTAATAGTAACCACAACAGCGACACTTTGCGGTTGCTTTGACTTTTTGGGTTAGTTCTGGTTTCAGTTACGGCCACAGAGATTTGTCTCGCCCGGCGAATTCCATTTCATTTTATTCATCTGCTCCATCACAACACTCACCTCTGGGCTCTTATCTTATCAGTATGTGCAAATATGCCTGTGCCCCATGTCGGGCGTAATTAATTTGAATTTCTCAAGTGCCTGTTGTATTTTCGGTGGCCTGTAGATTTGTCACATTAGCACGAAGGTATATTATTTTTTAATTTTCACTTGCTGCTTTATTTTTTCTTTCAAAGCAGTTATTACTTCACAGAGCGACCTTGAATTATGCGATCAGTTTGTTGTTTTTTTTTCCAGTCAAGAGGGTCGCGTCATATTGCTATTAGCGTTTATTATTAATGGCCAAAAGCGTCGAAAGCAACTGACGGCGGTCTACGCATCAGACCCGAGCACCCAAGAATCTACGAGTCTACGAATCTCCGGGTCTACAAAGCTGCGATCGGAGTGTTAGAAAAGCTCGCTCTCGCTCAGGCTTTTCATGTTAGATGGGGCTTTTCAGCTTTATGAAGAGAAGAATTCAGAAGAAAGAGCAGAGCCTGGTGAGTCACAAAAGATAGCCCTGCTTTGGGGGCTAACTACAGCAGGTTACAGTGACCGGAAAAAGTGAACGCAAATATATGCTTACATAGGGAGAAATGGGGAGTTAAATGAAAAAGACTATTTCATGAAATAGCACTTTATATTCCTCTCTTACTCCTCATACCCCACAACTCCTATACGATTAATAATTGAAATCAATCACATTCGCCCTTTAATACCATATTCCTTTGTCCTTTGTCCTTTTATTTCCACCTTCCTTTCTCTCCGTGTACATATATCCAGGTGTAGGGCTATTAAAAAGCACTTTCTTATCAATGCAGGAAAAGGCAAACCGAATGAAGCCCCCATGCATTCCAGGTGCAAAATATATGTAGGAGAAAAGAGTAGAAGGAAACCGAACAATGACGGAAAACGTTGCCAACCAGCTCATCTTATAACCTCCACCGCCCCCGCCTCAGTTGCCGTTTGCCCCGTTGCCCCAAAAACATCAACAAAGGAGGAGAGGCAGCGCCATACAGGAGACTTCGAATGGCTTGGCTAAGCGTCAAGTGTCATAAAAAAGAATAGGAACAACTCTTGCAAGCCAAAATCCAAAGTGCAGGTTGCAGGGGCGTCGATAAGGGGTTTTCTTTTCAAGAATATGATATTTTAACATGTGATTGCCGTTAGTTTAAAACTTTTAATATTCAATTCCAACACTTTCATTGAAAAACTTGTGGATTTCTTCACGGTTTCCCCCCCAAAAACCCTCTGTTAAGCCTCTGGCAGGACTTTTCGGCCATGTGGTCCTTCACACACACCTCCAATACCGCATCGTGCCACTCCATTTGCAACACCCCCCAAGTGCAGCCACCCCTCGCCAGCTACCCCCTACATGTATCCATTTTCGCTCATCTTTCAAAGGCGCTACCTAGTCTGTATTAGTGCGTGTGTTCATATGAGTGTGTGTGGTGTTGCCTTTTACTGTTATTGCGGCATATGGGTGGCTGCAAAGAAATACAAAAGAAAACATTTACAAAACTTCCATTTCCGTTTTATGCGGGGCAGTGGAAGACGATGGAAGATGAAGACGGAGGGGCTGTAGAAGTAGCAGCCATGCGGGGAAATTGAAAAAAGATAGTTTCACATAAACCCTTAGCCAAACGGCCATTCGCCACCAGCCATTCGCCATCCGCCATCCGCCACTCGCCACCAGCCACTAGTCTTCCACCCCCTCCTCCATGGGGGCAACACAAATAGAAACAACAAAGCTTGCAGCTTGAGCATTCCGCTGGGCTTCTTTCGGCGACGGAAGTGAGCGTTGTTAAAGTTCTGCAGGTAAATCAAATGATAAAATGAAGTTATAGCTCCTCGTCCACTACAAGCGGCCAGAAGAAGAAGAACAACAACAAGGACATCATGGACGGGGTAAAGCAACAGTTTTGGGACAACGGAGCTTTTCACCTCGACAGCGACGCCTGCGCTCAACTTCTCACTCACCTTTGAGTGATTTTCCCGTTTGTTTACCTTTTTTTTGTCTGAAGGTTACCTTCTGTTATCGTTCAGCTTTGTATACTTTTGGCCTCGGCTCTCTTCGCATTATCGCTGCCTACTTTTGGGCTGGCTTAACCCTTACTGTGCGTATGGGTGATATTTGTTCGATAGCCTCATTACTCATACGCACATTGTGTTTCCTTATCACATAATGACTTTTTAATAGTTTGAATGGAAGGACGGGCCTGTCGGCCTTAAACTTGACACTTTATTTATACCCCGCCTTTGGAAATAAGCCTAGGGCTCATTCTATAAATTTTCCTCGCAGTATCAGCGTGCCCAGCCGCAAATTATCGCACTCGATCAAAATAGCTGTCAAATAGCCATAATTAATTTGTAGAAATGACAAAAATTTCGCACCACTTTTGAATCGGGTTTATGCATTTAATTAACAATCCCTAGTGAATTGTAACAGTCAACAAAGGAACAAAAAAAAGGTTATTTTCACATCCAATCGAACTCTGACGTAGATGCTTCGGAAAATGCCCACAATTGGAAAGTCCAGCCTCTGTGATCGGAAAGCTTTGGCACTCACACACATATCCATCCATGTTAAGGTATACCTTTATCAGGTACCCCACCACCTCACCCCAACAAACAGGAACGGCACACACCCATCGATGTGATGGCTGCGTTTAATCATTATTTGGCGCAATTGTTCGTCATAAATTTTGAAGTATAGTTCCCGCAATCAAAATTATTCGAAATGTAGACGTGAGTAAAAATTATGGCCAGCCAGTCTGATACTTTGCACAGGTCCTCTTAGCCAACTTCTCTCTCCTCTTGGCCCTCTTAGCTCTCATCCATTTCAATGCAAATCAATCAATTAGAGCGTCGCAGCCAGTTAATTTGCATTGCGTGAATTGCTGGGCAAACATTGACATTATTGCGGACAGTGTGCTGTTTATTTTTAGATAAAAAATCAAAGGCAATGTTTATATTTAGATAAGGGACAATGCGGGGTTGGGGGTCGTGGCCGGCAAGGGTTAAAATCAACGCTCGCGAGAGGAGAGCGACCTGGAAAAGAGAACGTGGATCGGGGTGGAGAGAGGAGAGTCGGCCATCAACCAGACCAGCTGTTAAGGCGCCATCCGCTCTCCGGCTCTCTTTTCCGATCGCTTAAAACGTGCTGCACAAAAAAACTGTAAATCACTTGGAAACGTGCTGCCGGATAGAACTCAAGTTCAAGTTTTGCGGACTATACCGAATAGTCCACGACAAAAGTCATAAAAAGTATAAAAAATACAAAAAAAAAACATAAAAAAGTAATACATAAAAAAAAGGTCGAAATACCCCCCCACTCGGCTCACACATTGTTTGTTGTTGTTGTTGTTGTGTGGTTCCTTTCCTGCCAATTCGCGTTTTTCGCTGTTGTTTTTATCGACGCGTTCGTCCGTTCTGCCTCCACTTGTGTGCGTGTTTGTGTTGCGCCATCCGCCCTGTGGTCGATTTGTTTGTTGTCACCCCCAACGATACTGGAAAAAAAACCCAAAAAACAAAAATAAATAAACACAGGGCTAAATAAAAAAATAAGGAAGAAGCCGGGGAGAGATCGTCAAACCCTTTATGCTAATCATTGAGCAGCAGTTTCTGAGACGTGCAGTGGAAAATTTTCGACTCCGCTTGTGTTGAGAATTTCGTCATCAAGTTTCTGGCTCCATTCCCCCCCGTACATTGTTGTTGTTCCTGTTGGCGCCCCGTGGCCGAGTTAAAAGGTAAAAAAAATTAAAAATATCAAAAGACCACCACCTCAAGTACGTGTCAATTATAAAATAAAAATCTGTCTGGCGCTGATTTCGATAATGCTGTTACTGCGTCTGCGGCTATTTTTGTGAAAAATATCTTCGAAAATTGTGAATATTTTCATACTTTTTGTCGCAATTCCCAGCGACACCCAAGAATGAAAATTTACTGCACAGTAAAAAATAAAAAAACAGGTTATTGACAAGTTTTTTGAACCTGTAATAAATTTTATTAATTACAAAATAAAGTAAAAATGTGTATCTATTTATTTTCTATAAATTATATAATATCTTTCTTTATCATATTATTTTTGTCAGTCCAAAAAGAAAAGAAAATTGACGACACATTTTCGCAGTTGGAAAAGTGTCAAAGAAAATGTGAAAATTCATTGCGAAGGCAAAACAATTACGGAACTAAAGACCGTTCATGCTGTTGGCCCAGAACTTCTGGCCCGGCCCGATTTTCAATTACTGTCGGACAAATTATGAAGCGGCCCGGTCCAAAGAAGAGATAAATCAAGCCAGGTCTGGACTCCGGACTACGGACGCCGGAGCAACTGCAGCATGTGACTCTGGGAGCTCTGGTGCTTTCAAAACTCTGCTCTGGACAAAACTGGTTCTATTTTGGATCTCAGGCCCAGGGGCTATGTTTTTTTTATAATTTTTTTTTTTTACTTGTTCTGTTTTTTATGTTTTTTTTTTGTATTTGTATTACCAACAGAACTAACACAGTTTCTGTAGTAGCCGGCCCGTTGTGCCACGTTCTCTGACTTTTCTCTCTCTCAGTCTTCCACCTTCCCCCCCATTTTTCGCCTATTTCTCTTTCATTCCCCGCGGCGCTTTATGCTAAGTTTGTCTGCTTTTTATGCAAATTTTTAGAAACAACAACTGCAAACACACCAGCAGCGTTCAAAAGTACCAAAAAGTCTTCTTTAGGGGAATTTCTGCTATCAGCACTGAGTGTGCCACGGCGTTCCCTGGCCCCTGGACCCTGGCTGCCGCAACCATCCCCTACCGAAGGCACCCCGCTTGCCACACTCCCACCCCACCCCTGTTTTTTTTTCGGCCACTTGCACAGCACGTGAATTGTTTTCTGCACTTTGCCGACTGCATTGGAAAAAAACTATCTTTCAAAAACTAAATTTATTTCAAATCATGGGTTTGGAATCAATATTCTGGAAAGAATTTCATTCATAAGTTAAAGATCAATCGAAAAATGTATTAATTTTTAAAATAGTTTGGTATTATTGTATTCCGAATAGTTTTGTGACGAAATCTGTATAAATATTATTCAAAAATTAACATTTTTTTAGGTTTTAAACCCTAACTTATTTAAAACTATAGTTTTGCCTAAAAAATGTTCAAATAAATATGATTTAAAAGCTAATTATTCATTAAAAAATGGGTTAAAGCTCAAAATTCTTTGTATTTGTGACGAAATCCATATATTATTTATACCTAAACCTGTTTGGGCCATAAAAATATAACTTTTTCTTAAATCGTAGTTTTAGAACAAAATTATTCAACAAAATTAGATTTAAAAGTAAAATATCCCTCCAAAAATCCACATATGAGAGCTCAAAATAGCTATGTGCTATAATTTGTGACGAAATCTGCATATTTTTGTAATCTCAAACGTCATACTGATAAGATAAGAGTAATTTTTGATATGATTCCGAAGTGCCCAATCGATTACCCATATTGGCTTTGGGTTTTTTTTTAGTGTGTGGCAAATATTTGTAGATGGCACCCTCCCGGTTCCCATTTTTGCCACGCCCCTCCAGCTCCTCCCGAGCGGTTGCAGCTGGTGAGTAATGGCTCAATAATTTGGCTTTCCCCGACACATCCACCCCCTTCAACCATAGCCCCTCCAGTTTTTCGCTAAAGTTGTTGCTGCAGTCGCGACCCCCGATAAACACACAATGTTAACTAGAATTTGTTTATCTCCACTCGACTCTTGTACTTTTTTGTTTTTGTTTTTTTGTTGTTGCCTTTGTTTTGTTTGTTTGTTGTTTTTGAGCGCTTCTCGCGGTCTGTTGTACTTGGTGTTGTTGCACGGTTCTTGTCTGATATTTAACCAAAATGTATCATGACGCTTAAAGTTGGGCTTTATTGTTATGGCCGCCGTAGCAGTAATTGTGGCTTAGCACTTTTGTTTACACAACTTGCGGCGAGGCTGTTGCTGTGTTTCCCGAATACTATTTATTGTTCCTCTGCACGGTTCACGGAATTTGCATCGGCCGGCAAATCGAAGTATTTAATAACAATAGTTGGCCATAAAGGAAGCAGGAAGGCACAAGGGGGCACAAGGCAAACAAAGGGCGTAAATCGATTCCCAATGGAGTGTAAACTT
>JAJJHT010012184.1:15584-27331 GCA_021223865.1 Drosophila pandora
TCTTTTCTGGTGTGAAAAGTGTCAACTGTCACTTAGTTTTTAGATTCTGTTTAAAAATGAAATTATCAAAGCAATGCCAACACTTGTTTCTAAATAGTAATTCATAAAAAACATGAAATATTGAACGAAATGCCTATTTGTTTACATTTTGTAACATTAGTCACAAAGTAACTATTTCAAATGAATAAAAACCCCTAAAAATTATTCACAAGATGCAACACTCTTTAGATAACGGCGACTAGTTAGTCATGCCTTTTAGATACCCCTAACGATCAAAACAAAACAGAAAACTCACCGACATCTGTCACAAGAATTAATCATCGTTTTCCGAACGAACGGGTATATGAAATATATCTGAAATGTTATTATTTCATTGCAAAATATCCGCGGAAATCTGTGATATTGATATAGCACTCTGGGAAGGGGGGAGTACTATACCCCCATCGGATATCTTTTCAAAACAAAAGAAGTTTATTTGCTGACTCGCAGTCGGTTAAAACCTCCAATGCCAACTGTGTCGGTTTCAGCTGAAACCGATATAATAAGCCATATGTATTTTTAAAACAGTTGACGAATATTTCTGGCCCGGCCCGGCCTGTCCGGCTGGTAGAGGAGAGATCGTGATAGCCAACTGCTTATCGGGCAGAGAAATAGAAACTTTGGGGCGGGCACTATCCGCAGATTGGGGGTTACATATTCTATTAGTCAACCCCCGCCCAAAGTCGATCATTACCAGAACGCCAATAGTCTAATTAGAGTTTCGTTTTCAGTTTGCAGTTGGAATTGGTTTTGTATTTTAGCCTTTTTCGTTTGATTTTATTATTTATTTATTTATTTGTGGCTTATTGTTTTTGTGTGGGCGGTGGAGCGTTGCCAAACGGTTTCATTTCGTTTCAAATGTCGTGCGTTTGTTTGTTTTAATTGCATTTGGCTCCAAGCACCGAGCTCCAAGTGCTTTGAACCTTTGAACAATCGAACACTGCCGATCATAAATCCTTCATGCCCTGCCGACATTTGTCACTCAAGTGGAAAGTGGAAGTAAGCTGGTGAACGAAAGTGTAAGACCCAGACTAGTCCTCTTATTTGGTGGTTGAAACACAAAAACCTCTTCAAAAAGACCATTACTTTCCACTGAAGATAAGAGGCATTCTTCTACTCTGAGTAGTTTTGATAACTAAGCAAACTTTCTAGTCAAAACTACTCGATAGGCAAGATTACTAACCTATTCCAACAAATTCCCCTAAACTTTAAGTTCTCTAACTCTAAGTATCATTAATAGTTTATAGCCATAAATTGCACGTCAGGTGGTATTATAAGATATGCATATAGGTGGGTAGGCCGTATCTCGAGTACTTTTTAAACTGACATTTTTACGTTCGAGTGGCTCTGCTACCGTATTGTGTCCGGCGATAAGTGGGCGGGGNTCATGTACACTTAATATATGGACACACTCCAGAATAATTACCGTCGTGGACGGAATTCTAGGGAGATATTACGGCCAGATATGCATATAGGTGGGTAGGACGTATCTCGAGTACTTTTTAAACTGACATTTTTACGTTCGAGTGGCTTTGCTACCGTATTGTGTCCGGCGATAAGTGGGCGGGGAGCAGGGCCACCCTTTTCCGGTCAGAGAGGGCACTGAAAAAAACAGTTAATAGTTATAGATTGCTAAACTTTTAACTAAACTTTTAGACTTGACAAATAAATGCACTATAATAACCACTAAAATATAGAATATTATTTGAATAACTCTATATTTTGTAGCTCTGTAGGACACCGAATCGCTCGAGTGGTTTCAAGTTCAATGTCAGCTGCAGTTGCAGTTGCAATTCCAGTTGCAGCTGCCCCAGCCGCGTTGACTGCTGCAATTTGGCTGACAGACCAAATAAACCGGTTTGCAACTTGTTCGCCCAGCCATCAGTAGCAGCAGCAGCACGTGAATGCAAAAATCTCTGTGGTAACTGTAGCAGAAGTAGGTAGGACCAGCAGCTGACGAACCGCCAGTAACCGGTTGAAGCTGATTTCTTGATTGGGGTGGAAAACCTGAGTGATAAGATGCCTCGGCACGAGACTCTTTATTTCGCCAAAGAAATATAAAGGCTGATTGTTCGAAAGGCCTAGCCCATTTTTCGGCAATTGCATAATCGAGCTATTTAAAAACCGGGCCGTGTATCTGGCATCAGGGAGGGCGGTTAATTGACGTGTCTTGAAGCCAAATCAAATCAATTTCGGGCCCCGACACGTAATAGACAATTTGATAATAAATGAAGCCGCCAAACGGCAAATCCCATACATTACTGTCAATTGTTTTAATAAATTGGAACCGAATCTGAATCGAAATCGAAATGAATGGCCAGCACCCACCGCCCTGATAAGGCAGCCCGCCTTAGATTGCCTTAGACTGTTTATCGTCTCTAAAAAAAAGTGTAAAAAGTACACAAATGTATATAAATAAGAGGTATATAAACGAATATTCGTATACAAACAATAATTTAAATCAAAATTAAGTCCGACCGCCGTACGATCGATCGTTTGGCGTCATTTCGCCAGAGAACGCTAATGAACCCATAAAATTGATCACCACGTTAATTTTTGAACGCCCCCGCTGCCACTGAAGACCCCTTTTGCCAGCCACACTTTTCGGGGGATTTAAAATGTAACACCTTGGGATTTTATGGGAACCTTTGAGTCTCTTCAGGCTGCCTCTAATTCTGATAACATGCAACTCCGACCTGCCATTGACTGCCGCTCGTCGTCTAACTGCCATAAAATGTGTAAATTTATTTGTTTTCCTCGGCTAGGTGCATCGAATTTGGTTAAAGTCACGCGATCCTCAATGGATCTTTTAAAAAAATTGAAAAAGTCAGCTGATGTTTATTGAAATTTTGGATGTATGAAACAGGTTATGACTTTCCTCATTAAAGAACCTTAATAAATCTGAAGCTCTGAAAAGTTCCAGTAATATTTATTAAAATTCTGGAAGTAGAAACAGAAGAAAGTATACACTTATAAGATTATACAATAATATCTAAAAGATTACCTAATTTTCTGTATTTTCGGTTCTGTAATTTAACGTTTACTTTAAAACTAAATAGAGATGTATGATCTAAGATTGATGTAAGATGAATAGTAATAATATATATTACTGATTTTACTTATACTGAGTATACTTACAACTGATTAGTCTAAAACTATTTTTGTAATAGTAAGCTACTTAGTTAAGTAAATATTTTCAGAAACAAAAATTTTCACAAATCTAAGGATCAGTTAAGTAATTTAAGGAATGCAATGATAGAGCCAGTCCACACTTTAAATACCGACAACCTTGAACGAGCTTCCGCCTTCTTTTTAGCCATTTATCAAGTTGTGAAATCCTTTTATTAGTTAATAACCTTTACCGTAACACGCCACCGACTTTTATGCAGCGCTGTGGCAATATCAAGGCTGACAAAAGCCAAAGTTTGGCTTCATTGTTTGCCCAGAAACTTAACTTTAATCCGCGGCCTGTCGGTGGCGGTGACGAAGGAGGCACATTAATTTTTTATCGTGGACACATGTGGAAAACAAGCCCGTCGTGGAATATCCAAGGCACATGGCTGCTAGCTCCCTGTTAAATACCGCAAAGGAATAGTCACATTTTCTTACATAATCGAGGCGGCGAAGTGAAAATTTTCGCCCAACCGGAGGGGGGGGCCGTCTAAGTTAAGGCGCTGTGTCTAAGCACGAGACTCATGTTGGATTGTCTACGCGATATTGGCGATACGATACGAAGCTCAACCGCACACACCGACACTCAGATACCCGCTTACACAGATACTTAGATACACAGATACTCAGCTACAGATACACGGCTACAAAATGCAAACAAATACTGAGGTATCTGTTTTGTTTTTGGCTTTTGGGGTGTTCGGGGTGCTCGTAGTCGTAGACTTCGGCTCACATTCGAAACGTTCTTGGCGGCAGAAAGAAGCTCACATAAATCAGCGCATTCGCAGCCGCAACAGGTTCACACGGCAATCGTTCGCCACGGAGCTAGCCTCGCTCGTGTCCTGAATATCGCGTATCCGCCAGGTGTTCCTGACCGCTGACCGTTTTCGCCTTATTCGCGACATTTGCTGACGTGCAACCGCGCTAGTGCTCCAGTAGTGCTGTTTCTTAATTGAATTTAGTTGATGACAGTTGGGTTTTCGTCTTTTTTGCCGTGCGTCTTCAGTGCCACATCGCCTCGTACCTCGTCCTGCCACTCGTCCAGTCTGGCGGCACCTCTACCCTGAAAGGTGCTTACTGAATTATTGAGGACCTGCGGACACGAAACATTTAACAGCTGCGGACAGTTGAGTGTCCTTTCCTGTGTGGTTGTTTTCCTTTATTTAGTATGATTGACTTGCCACGCCCTCTGGAAGCGAAGGGGCAGATATAAAAGTCAAGTGACTGAGCCGCTAATTAAAATAAATTTTAGTTTGAATTTCAAGCTAAATAGTTGTCGGAATAGGTTACGAAATTTGTTTTAAGATTGTGAGTTCAGATACTTAAAAAAATGTTTAACAGTTTGGCCTGAAAATTTATTTATTTTAAACATAAAGGATCATTTAAGTTTCATTTTGAATTTAAATTTAAATTTAAATAGTTGTCAGAGTAGGTTAAGAAATGAATGACAATATTGTGAGTTAAGGTAGCTTAAAACGAAAATTAATGTTTTTGGCCTAAGCAGGCTTTAATTTAACATTAAAAAATCATTTAAGAAGGCAATTGAGAAAAACTTTTAATTAAATACATTTTAGTTTGAATTTCAAGCCAAATAGATGCAACAGTGGGTTACGAAATGAATGACAAGATTCTTAGTAGGCTTCTTAGCTCTTATGTAAAGAATAAAATTCTATGAATTACATAATTTCCTTAATAATATAATGCAATAGAACTGAAACTTTTTCTCTCTGTGTACAAATTAAAAACAAAATTGTAACCAAAATTGAGATGCAGATAGTCAAGGCAGTGATCATTAGAAACAAAGGCATACCGCCTCGGGGCAGGCGTTGATTGTCACATTCACATTCCTGGCGGCAGCCTCCCTGCCCCTCGCCGCATAATAATTGAGTATTTAAGTAACGAAAATTGATCACGAGCCGTCAACGAAAGTCGCGTGCTTCAGCGACCTCCTCCCCTTTTGGGGCACCCCCTTCTGGCAGTCCATCTATGCGTGTGGCGGCCATTTGACTTTAATTGAGTCGCGTCGAACCATTTTTATTGCGTCCCTCTGGTAGTATTATGTCTCTATAGATATATTTTTGTGCGGCATCGCTTTCAATTGGCCTCCTTAGCAGTGACAGCAGCAACAGTCGAAATTGTTTATTAATGAAATTGCGTTCCAAGAGCTCGCTTCTCCTTTTTCTTTATATTTTTTTTGTTTAATTTTTTGTTATTTTCGGTTACAGGGCGTTGAATTCGCTGCCCCGAATGCCGAGATTCTTGGAGCACCCACAGTGGCCGCAGCAAATCACCGAGCACACCTTCACCTCGATGCCCATCTACTACCTGATCATCAAATAGGAAACCTGAAACCATAAAAAAATCTTCGGATTGGAATTACAAGGATACAACCGTTAAAGGACAACAGTCAAGATGAGTTTCAGTTCGGCCAGCGGCAGGGAGAACAATGTCCGCAAACTCTCCTTCCTCGGCTTCAATACCAAAAAGAAGGTGAGTGGGCCATTAAACGGACATTATATAATATTTGGCCATATAGATTTCGGCTATAAATAAGCGGGACTTAATGTCTCTCTGACTTGTGTCTGGAAAATTAATTAGGCAAATGTGGTGAGTGAGCTCATACCCTGACGAGGAGACTGCTACTGATGATCCCGATACAACTTTTACCCAGTCAAGGTGGTAGTAATTCTCTATCGATAATATACCTCTGTAATATGTAGAAAAAATCAACAAAAATTCATACTTTTTTGTGCGAGTAGTGGGCCGGTAGTTTTCCATTAAAAATCACTTTTTAAATGAATTATTTTTTTTCGCTATTGCTGTTGCCAATTTCTGAATAATTCATTCGCCAGCCGGGCGTAATGTCAAGTAATTGTTATTGATTTTTTTTTGTGCAGCTTTGTCGTTGTTTACTTTTCTACACATTTCCGCAGTATGTATGCTGTTTTGTTATTATTTATTTGATTTTTTGGGGTGCCGGCATGCCCGCCAGCTACTGACTGACACAATTTAGAAACCAGTTTCCAGCAAATCGATTTCAGTTTCAGTTTCGATTTCAGATTCGCTTTCGTGTGGCAGCGAGCGAGTACTCAGAGCACTAGATCAGATCGCCTAATCATGCATTCATTCATGCGAAAGTGCCCCACACGCGTTACAGTTACCAGAAACATACAAAAAACTGAAAAAAAAAAATAAACAAGCTAGCTGGCTTTTGTGTTTTTTTGCAAATATTACGTATACGCAGCGTTGACGACAAAAGGCAAAGGCGATTGCAAAGGCGACAAGTTGTCAGCTTAAAGGCTAAAGCTAAATGCGAAAACGCATTTTAATTGTGCAACTGTTTTGAAATATAATGTGTATCGGTAGCAGGAAGCTAGTTAGCAGTCAGCAGTTAGCAGTAAGCCATTCAAATGAAGGAACAACACTCAGACACACGCCCACTAACAGCAGAACACACACACTGGCCGTACACACCGGAAATCGATATTCGTGGTCAAGGTTGCAGTTCTGACATTGACAATGAAAAGTAACTGTAATGGCTGGCGATTCATTGACACCTGACCAGGTGAAAGCATCTGTGAGCTATAATAGTAACCTCAATTAACTTAATTGCACCATAAAGTATGCCATGATTTAGGAACAAGGAATTCAATTGGATCAGGAAAGGATGAACTATGTAGCAGAAACAATAGATTATATAACATGTCATAAAATAATAGATATCATCCCTACATGCTTGATTGATTTATTACTTGCACTACTCCGTCTATTAAATATTTATTACACATGACAGCCATTAATCAATTAGATCCTTTGTCCGCAATCCCCGAACATGGGGGCTCTTGCATAATTCATCCCGCCCGACTGTCCTATAATCTTGAAGAGCGCTGTGCCGGCGCATAACTCAATTAGCCATTACAACTCAGCCGTTATCGCTAATTACCAAAAACCCACTCACACATACCGACAGGGCTAATAAGCCCTAATGGCCCACTGTTGAAAAGGCCATCAAGCGAATAGATTTTTGTGCATAGTTCCACAATAGTCGCAAACTTTTGGCAAAAAGCTTTTGGCACACAATCCGCAACAGCCCCCCTTCCTCAATCCGTAATCATTTTCCATACAAAACACCAAGTGTTGGCCTTGAGCGGCCTTGACCATCATTCCCTAGGCATGAGTGTGTGTGTCCTGTAAGGACGAAGCTTTGCCATTAATTATGCACTAGTTGGTTGGCCAGGACGGGCCGAACAAAAAATTGCTGAGCCAAGCTTTTTGGCCAGAGAGCTTTTTTTGCGGGTGGCCCGAAAAGTGCATTCCGATTTACGTCAGAGGGTGGCCAGGATGTGGCAGGACTCGTTGGGGGGACAAGGAGCGGGGCTGCGTAGTAAAGCACCCGTCGCAACGGCCCTGAAGAGCCAAAATCAGCTGAGCGTGGCCGAGGCGCTGCAGCGATGCCAGCTGAGCTGTGGAGCTGTGGAGCTGCGGAGCTATGCTACCGTTATACGCGCGCTTTCGCCCACGCATGCGCACTTGCCCCAAGTGGCAGGTAACATGTGTGTGCCGCAGCAGCAGAACCAGCACCATGGCCCATCATTTGCTGGGAAGCATTCCCAGACAACGGACCCCAAAGTGCTGCTGGCTGCCGTGTTTTTGGTTCCGCCAGCCACCAAAAAAAAAAGAAAATTAGATTCGCGGGTCAAAGTGCAACAGGCAGAAGCGTGAAAACTATTACGAAAGATTCGTTGATCGAAAGTTGGTGCTGAAATTATATAGAGCAGAGGGAGAACCATTTGGAGAGCCCAAGGTAAAGCGAAAACCAGTTGAACTTGTTTGTTTGATCCATAGAACGTTAATCAGAAGCCAGCGAAAACTTTTCAAGAGCACACACAACCTTGAAAAGTGTTTCCAAAAGGCCCACTCGCACTCACACAGCCTGTACAAAAAGGACTCTTCGCCGTTGTCGTCCTTTCTCGTCCTCACATACAAACACAAATTTTCAAAAATTTTTATTTCATTTTATTAGTTGTTCTCGTCTGCCTGCCTGTGTCAAGTTATATAGGCGAAAAGTTGGCAGCTGGGCACAACAAGTGAGTTGGCCTTTTATGGGTTATGCCACACGCACCCAAAAGGATACACAGATACAACCCATACACCCGTACATCCGTACATCCGACGGAAATTTGTTTTTGCCCATTTTGTTCCAGGGGTGTTGCATACTTTTTGGGTCAATAAAACGGCTCACCGACAACGGTGAGGACAAGGATACTGAAATGTTACCCCAAGCGACACAGGAGTCATCCGCAATGCACACACGTGTGTCTGCGGTCATGAATGTGTGTATCCTGTGTATCCTGGGCGGTGTCTTCAAAAAATTCTCGCCCCAAACCTCCTCCTCTAATAATAACTGAATACCATTTCGTTTTGCCGGATTGATGATTGACTGTTTCGACTGTCGGATGGGATTTTGCGGTTTCGTGTTACCAATTTGTCTGCATTATAAAAGCGTTTTGAATTATTTACCTTATTCCATGCATTATTTATACGGAATATCCTGTACGCATACACACTCTCAAGACAAGACCCTCCACAACCTTGATTCAAGTTTTCGTTTTCGCCAACTCCGGTAAGGTTTAATTTAAGTTCGAGAAACTTTCGTTTGGAAGATGCTGGAAGCCTGGCAGAAGTAAGTTTTTCCGGTTCGGTTGGGAAACCCATTAAGTGTGGAATTTCTATAAGGATTTTCTTCGACGTAAGCCTGTGAAGTTTTTCAGCTCGTAATGGGGAAATGGGAAAAATTTCAATGCAGAAACCCTTTTATTAACAGGAATATTTTACGCCCGCTAGGCAATAAATAGAACAGGACCCAACTCACACACACACACTGAGATAGAGAGGCTTACTATGCCACAAATTGACCTTGAAGTATGCAACACACTTTTGTGAGGCAAGCGAGAGAGAGAGATGGGACGCAAGAGAGAGCAAGGAGGTGCGTTGTAGGCATGATTTCCCATCACTAGATTACATTTACGATGCTTTTAACGCCATGGCACCATTGCCTCCGCCCAATGACCAGTTTAACCTTTTGCACGTGCCCCCATGCCTCTTCCTTCTCCTACGGGTAGGATGTCCTGCCCCGTGTCCTGTGTCCCGGACGGTCTGCTTGTGCGGGCATTTCCGCTGCGGAATTCGCATTAAATTAACACAGATACACAAAAAGCAACACACACACAACAGTGCCAGGCTGACAGTCAGACAAAGCGTTATAGAAGCATCGTTAATTTGTGCAAACAACAAAAAAAGCATAAACAACTGCGTAGCACAAAAACAAAACAACAAAATTCAGCCAAAATTATGCACAGGGCCATGGAAAAATTCGACAGCTGCAAACAAATAAAAAGTTGTATGTATACTTGCATAAATACATCCGAAAGTCAAAGCCAAAAATATTAAATTTCAGTTTAAATGGGTTCTGTTTTCATGACTTTTTCCTCTCTTATTTTCACAAGAAATATTTTATACATTTTAATATTTAAATTCGTTGACATTTCTAACATTCTATCTCAGATTTTTTCCTTTCCTCCCTTTTGATTTGATAACTCAAACAGTTTACCAATAAATACAAAAGTTACACGATATGTCCCAGCAGACAAACTTTTAATCTGCTACTTGGGCCCTGGGCAGAAAACTTATTCGCTTCACTGTGTGCGATGACAACAAAAAGAACAACAACAATAGTTGGCAACTCGCAAAATCTTAACAAGTTTCGCTTTAGCCGCAATTCGATTCAATTTGGCAAGTTTGACAAAAAGTTGCTTAGGCCCCGACCACATAGCATAACTTGCTTATGACTCGTAAGTCACGTGCCGCCGCTCACTTGCCACTGAGCTGCCGTTGAGTTGCCGCTGAGTTGCTGCTGCTAGCCTGCTGCCGGCCACAGATGTCAAGTCACATCAGAAACACTCAGAACTCAGCCAACTCAGCGAACTGAACTCAAGTTGCTGCAACTCGATGAGAAGCGTGGAAGCGGCTTACGAGCTACATGCACGCCCGCCTTTATGGGAGAACTTTTTGACTGCCGCTTTTGACAATTTGTGGCAGCTGATTAGGTACCTAAACTCCTTGTAACAAAAATGTGTATAATTTTATTATTATTGTATGTGGGAGTATATTTTTTAAGGAATAAGGAGGTCTTAGGTCGTTTTCTAGAGTTTCAGGGAGAAGGAGTATCATTTTCTTCAAAAGAATGTGTTAAGAAATACTCTTTAGATAATAAATGTGCGATTTAATATTCATGATGATGTATAGTGATATATTTTGAAACAATCATATTTTTTATAAACAAAATAATACATTGAAAAATATCATTAAAAAGCAATCTTTTAAATCTTTCATATTGAAAGTTTATGGAAATGATTGTTTGATGATAGACCTTTCTTATAACCAACCTCTTGATATAAAATATTAGTAGTAATGCCAAAATATCAAATTTTATTACCAATTTCGCCACTGGCTACTGGCTATGATCTCATTGGGTTTCTAATGCCTTGGCTAACTACTGTGTGCATTTGGGCTGTGACCCGAGCCGTGCACATTCATTTGGTCGGAACTGGCTTGGGTCGGAACAGAAACGCTAAACAAACAACAACGAAAATTGACAGTTCAGACAGCCAGGAGGCGGTGGAGGGCGGTGGTGGGCGTGGCTTGTGGTGGGTGTTGCCTGGAGGAGGAGGGCTAAACATACCATCGATTATTTCTGATAAGCGGCAGTGACAGGCTGCATAAAGTGCGACGCTCTGTTCGAGGCTTACCTGCGAGTGGGTGGCCCTACCTAGGGTGGTTCTAGCTGGTTTCCTAGCCACATTATGATGGGCATCAGGCTAATGGCCGAATGACAAAATACTTTTACTGCCGTTCTGTACATTTTTGTGTTTTTTTTGTATTTTTGTGGTATCTGTAAATCAGCAATGCCAACAACTTCATTATTGTCTCAGACAGCAGCATTAATATGAACGTCATTAGGGACAACGTAGTGTTTATCGATTAATTAACGTAACATGGCGCGTTCCGCTATGGCTTATCACACACACTCACACACACACACCATACACACATGCAAAACCTAAACACCAATACACTCGCACAAGGGTCAGGCACACACATACGCATGGTCGTTGGTCTTCCTTCGTCGGTGGAACAGTGGACACATTGACGTTCCCACGTGCAGGCTCTCAGCGTTATTAAATTTTTCTATTTATAAACTCAAACGGAAACTCTGTTTGCCTTTCTTCTGCCCAGGCTACCCCTACCCTTTTGCTTATCTAACCCTGGCTGGCTTATCAGGAAGTGAATTGTAATTGTCTAGGATACTCGTTCCATACTGTTCTAGTCCTGTGTATTAAAGTTGTATTAAATATTAAACAGCTGCCTTGGCGAGTCTTTAACGGGGACTGGAAATTAGTTAATTCCATTTGCATTTGGAAGGCACATCTGAGCATACGATAATTTTCATGTTGACTCGGCAAACAAGGAAGCACACA
>JAJJHT010012220.1:0-31821 GCA_021223865.1 Drosophila pandora
TATGGCCCACTGCGATGGTCATATCTTGGCCAATGGTCATATCTTCCTTCCGATTCTTGAGCGGAATACCTTAAACGATTTGTGAATCGATTCTCCATCATTCTGCATCAAAATCCTAGAACAAAATATTTTTAAGATTTTTTGTTAAATTTTCTGGGGGATTTCCTTCAAGTATCTGAAAAGTGCTTCGAAGGACATGTGGCCCCCTGCTATGGCCATATCTTTACCAATTTCCATCCGATTTTTGAGCGGAATACCTTAAACGATTTGTGAATAGATTCTCCATCACTCTGCATCAAAATCCTAGAACAAAATATTTTTAAGATTTTTTGTTAAATTTTCTGGGGGATCCCCTTCAAGTATCTGAAAAGTGCATCGAATGACATATGGCCCCCTGCTATGCCCATATCTTTACCAATTTCCATCCGATTCTTGAGCGGAATACCTTAAACGATTTGTGAATAGATTCTCCATCATTCTGCATCAAAATCCTAGAACAAAATATTTTCAAGATTTTTTGTTAAATTTTCTGGGGGATCCCCTTCAACTATCTGAAAAGTGCAAGGAAGGTCAATATGGCCCCTTGGGATGGTCATATCTTGGCCAATTTCCATCCGATTCTTGAGCGGAATACCTTAAACGATTTGTGAATCGATTCTTCATAATTCTGCATCAAAATCCTAGAACAAAATATTTTCAAGATTTTTTGTTAAATTTTCTGGGGAATCCCCTTCAAGTATCTGAAAAGTGCATGGAAGGATAATATGGCCCACTGTTATGGCCATATCTTTACCAATTTCCATCCGATTCTTGAGCGGAATACCTTAAACGATTTGTGTATCGATTCTCCATCACTCTGCATCAAAATCCTAGAACAAAATATTTTCAAGATTTTTTGTTAAATTTTCTGGGGGATCCCCTTCAAGTATCTGAAAAGTGCATCGAAGGACATATGGCCCACTGCTATGGCCATATCTTTACCAATTTCCATCCGATTCTTGAGCGGAATACCTTAAAGAATTTGTAAATCGATTCTCCATCATTCTGCATCAAAATCCTAGAACAAAATATTTTCAAGATTTTTTGTTAAATTTTCTGGGGGATCCCCTTCAAGTATCTGAAAAGTGCAAGGAAGGTCAATATGGCCCCTTGGGATGGTCATATCTTGGCCAATTTCCATCCGATTCTTGAGCGGAATACCTTAAACGATTTGTGAATCGATTCTTCATAATTCTGCATCAAAATCCTAGAACAAAATGTTTTCAAGATTTTTTGTTACATTTTCTGGGGAATCCCCTTCAAGTATCTGAAAAGTGCATCGAATGACATATGGCCCCCTGCGATGGTCATATCTTGGCCAATTTCCTTCCGATTCTTAAGCGGAATACCTTAAACGATTTGTGAATCGATTCTCCATCATTCTGCATCAAAATCCTAGAACAACATATTTTCAAGATTTTTTGTTAAATTTTCTGGGGGATCCCCTTCAAGTATCTGAAAAGTGCAAGGAAGGTCAATATGGCCCCTTGGGATGGTCATATCTTGGCCAATTTCCTTCCGATTCTTGAGCGGAATACCTTAAACGATTTGTGAATCGATTCTCCATCACTCTGCATCAAAATCCTAGAACAAAATATTTTTAGGATTTTTTGTTACATTTTCTGGGGAATCCCCTTCAAGTATCTGAAAAGTACAAGGTAGGACAATATGGCCCCCTGCGATGATCATATCTTGGCCAATTTCTATCCGATTCTTGAGCGGAATACCTTAAACGATTTGTGTATCGATTCTCCATCATTCTGCATCAAAATCCTAGAACAAAATATTTTTAGGATTTTTTGTTAAATTTTCTGGGGAATCCCCTTCAAGTATCTGAAAAGTGCATGGAAGGATAATATGGCCCCCTGCTAATTTTCTGGGGAATCCCCTTCAAGTATCTGAAAAGTGCATGGAAGGATAATATGGCCCCCTGCTATGGCCATATCTTTACCAATTTCCATCCGATTCTTGAGCGGAATACCTTAAACGATTTGTGAATCGATTCTCCATCATTCTGCATCAAAATCCTAGAACAAAATATTTTTAAGATTTTTTGTTAAATTTTCTGGGGGATCCCCTTCAAGTATCTGAAAAGTGCATGGAAGGATAATATGGCCCCCTGCTATGGTCATATCTTGGCCAATTTCCTTCCGATTCTTGAGCGGAATACCTTAAACGATTTGTGAATCGATTCTCCATCATTCTACATCAAAATCCTAGAACAAAATATTTTTAAGATTTTTTGTTAAATTTTCTGGGAGATCCCCTTCAACTATCTGAAAAGTGCATGGAAGGACAATATGTCCCACTGCGATGGTCATATCTTGGCCAATTTCCTTCCGATTCTTAAGCGGAATACCTTAAACGATTTGTGAATCGATTCTCCATCATTCTGCATCAAAATCCTAGAACAAAATATTTTTAAGATTTTTTGTTAAATTTTCTGGGGGATCCCCTTCAAGTATCTGAAAAGTGCATGGAAGGATAATATGGCCCCCTGCTATGGCCATATCTTGGCCAATTTCCCTCCGATTCTTAAGCGGATTACCTTAAACGATTTGTGAATCGATTCTCCATCATTCTGCATCAAAATCCTAGAAAAAAATATTTTTAGGATTTTTTGTTTAATTTTCTGGGGGATCCCCTTCAAGTATCTGAAAAGTGCATGGAAGGACAATATGGCCCCCTGCGATGGTCATGTCTTGGCCAATTTCCTTCCGATTCTTAAGCGGATTACCTTAAACGATTTGTGAATCGATTCTCCATCGTTCTACATCAAAATCCTAGAACAAAATATTTTTAAGATTTTTTGTTAAATTTTCTGGGAGATCCCCTTCAACTATCTGAAAAGTGCATGGAAGGACAATATGGCCCCCTGCGATTTTCATATTTTGGCCAACTTCCTTCCGATTCTTGAGCGGAGTACCTTAAACGATTTGTGAATCGATTCTTAATCACTCTGCACCTAAGAATGTTTTTTAACTTTTCCTTCAGTTTTCCCTGGGATTCCCTTCCCAAATACTATGTCCTCTCTTGTTAAAAGTGATTTTAGCCGACCAAGTTTTATGGCTTTTTAATTTGGCGACAATTTGGTCATCTTAATAACGAACTGACATGCCAACGTATTCCTTTTAATTTCTGCCCCAAAAAACAGCTGCCACGCCGATTCACTTTGAGAAAGTAGGCGCCGCCGCCCAGAAGACCGGACAGGGCACCACCACAGGTGCGGCAGCGGCACGTTTCGGCTACCGAGGGGCAGTGCCTCGGCCCGCTTCCACGGGCCTGACAGGGCGCAGTGAGGAGTCCGATACGGATACTTCCCAGAACAACAACAACATCAATAATAACGGAAACGGAGGAGCGGGAAGCGGTCCGGTGCTGGTGAGCAATCGTAAGTATCACTCCTCTAAGAGGAGTTCTCTGAGAACTTCTGTGAAAACTTACTCATCTCTCTGTCCCTCCGCCAGTGAAACGCCGCTCCAAGAGCGCACATGCCGGACGTTCCGGCGACGGAGATGGTCCCAAAATAACCCAACCGAAGACACTGACGTTCAATCTGAACCAGAACACCACCATCGAGTACCAGAGGCGGCAGTTCTTCGGCGAGATAGCGGACGAATCGTCCGGAATTGGTCCCGGATCCGGGTCGAGAGCCTTGCAGCCGCGCCAGTACAACTACAACAACCTGGCCAGCATGCATGCCAATGTCATGTGAGTCTAAAAATAGTTACTAATTAGCAGGATAATTAATAAAAATATCTTCGCAGTGTTCGCCCCACACCACGGCCCACTCCGGCCAGCTATGCCAAGTTCACCCTGCAGACGGTGAGCCTGCCCAGACCAGAGTATCCGGTGGCTATTAGCCTCACAGCCACCACACCCACTACGCCCAGCAGCAGTGTCCAGTCCCCAGTACCAACGCACTCCACGGGAGCCAGGGCCAAGGACACGGCCACCAGCTCCTCCCGACAGCATCCCCTGACCTCGGTGCACGTCCAGCCCCAATCCCAGCCACGGCATCTCGACCAGAAGAGCGTCAAGCAGCTGACCAACAACTCCACGCGCAGGGGCTTCTCGGGAAGCCGGGAGATCAGTGCCGACTCCGGAATAGCCAGCATGGACATGGCCCTGGACAGTAGCTCTGGCAGCTCGGTGGGCTCCAAGCGGAGTCGTAGCCGGCCCAGGAACCTGAAGATGGTGATGAGCGGCAGACACACTTTCGAGGTGCGAGACATGGACGATCCGCCCTCAAGTGAGTCGAACTCGTTTGTGGAGCCACTGGCTCTGCCGAAGTTGCCCACAGATGGCAGTCAGAGTACTCCGTTGCCACTGCTGGGTCTAGTGCGTTCCAACACGGTGCTCAGTCGGGAGACCTTCGAGAGACGCCAGGCAGAGACCCCAGGTGGAGAATCGCAGGATGTGCTGCAGGTGATGGTGAAGCCGAAGCCCAGTGGCTCTGATGAGAGCGAGAGCGTGGACGAGGAGAAGTTGTACCTGGACTCCTCCACCTCGGAGAAGAGTGCCAAACAGCTGAGCCAGTCCTCGGTGGCCTCCACCTGGCGGCATCAGGGTGGCGAGTCCCTGGCCGCCCGCGACTGCAGCAGCATGAGCATGAGCATTAGCAGCGACTGCACCCAGGAGCCGGAGCGACCTCCCAGGGACAACGACAAGGAGGAGGACATGTCCCTCGGCTTGGATGACATTAGCATGATCAACACGGACATGCAGTTTAGCACAATTTGTAAGTTAATCCTTTCGATATCCTTTTTAATCCTTTCTAATAAATATTTCCCTTTATTTTAGCGTCAATGACGGAAACTCCCCCCAGGACGGGTCAGGAACCGCTGCTCAAGATGCATCTGGTGGATAACCGCGAGGTGGTTGTCCCCGATCGTCCCAGATCCTTCAACAATGCCCTGAACGAATCCAAGTTTGCGGAGCTGGCATTGGCCAGTAGCAGTTGCCTTCTCCTGGATGATGAGACTTCGCCCACGGATAGTCTGGTCAGCAGCACGGAGGACTCCGAGGAGGCTGCTGGCGGAAAGATGCAGAAGCACAAGCTGAACGAGGAGCGTCAGCAGAAGGACATCGATGTCATCGACTTGGACGATATATCGCCAGTGTTGGAGCTGGATATGGATCCGCCAGGAGACACAGGAACTCGCAGTCCCATCTCCCCCGGCACGCCCACTCACGCCTCCCATTCCCTCTCCCTCGGATCGGATTGCGGCAACCTGATCGATGATGAGATCGCCGATCAGCCGGCCTTGTTGTGCAACAGCGAGGCCCAGGAGATGGCCACCGACACGCCCACTCTGATGGAAACGCTCACGCACACCCATACCCATACAGGGTCCCTGCGATCCTTGAAGAGCCAGTCCAAGGCGCGTACAGCCCTCCAGCAGGCCATAGAGCTGAGCCTCAGGACACCGGCTTCGATTCGCAAGGCGGTGATGGACCGAGCAGAATCCTTGGATACCCTCTCGCCCTGCGA
The DNA here is from genome assembly GCA_021223865.1 of Drosophila pandora. Lineage (NCBI taxonomy): Eukaryota > Metazoa > Arthropoda > Insecta > Diptera > Drosophilidae > Drosophila > Drosophila pandora. The sequence goes on from JAJJHT010012220.1 coordinate 5,534, forward strand.
GTCCATTTGCTCCGACGATCTGATGATGGACTTTGACGTGAACAGCAGCCTGGACTCCATCGATCACATGGCAAATGCCAATGGAAGGAGCCGCAGTGGCTCGGATCTGCACAGGATCGGCAATGGAGGTCAGGAAATGGACGCCATTCAGGCGGAGACCGAGGCGGAACTACTCTCCGAACTGGAGCGCCGGGGCAGTGATGTGATGAAGGAACTAAATACTCTGTTGAGGGGCAGGAAGCAGCGTGGAGGTCCTCGGGAAAGGATAAGGTGAGTTTATAAAGTCATTATTTCTCAAAAATAGAGAGTAACTGCTGAGGCGATGAAGTTTTAAGATATTTTTATGGCTATTGCGAGGTCAATTCAATTAATCTCTGCTGCCAAGTTTTACCATTTTTTTTATTAATTTAAAAGTGATTGGTTTTTTGCTATTATGCTCAGGGATCTATCCCCCCAACCCCCTTAATCTAATTGAATTGGATGCACCGGGTCAGAAATGCGGTGGCGGTTGCTCTTTGAGTTCGCCTTTGATTCAGTTTTATTATCTCTGCACTTGGCAGCCGGCCAGCCAGCCGCTGGTGGAATATTATTAAGTGGCTTCTCCACCCTGCCACCCACACACAGCACCTTGCCACCACTTGTGGCACTGCAAATCAATCAGCAGCCGCCTTTGGCTCTCTGGCTTCTGGTGGAAAAGATAAATTTTCGTTTCAGTCGGCAGGGAAATGGATTACTCAAGTTAGTGCTAGAAAGACAAGAAAGTTTAAATGGGTTATTCATTATTTATGTTATATATTAAGAGATTAAAGGTTTAAATTTTATGAAAATAAATATTATTAAGCCTTTTAGAGCTATTAGTTGGAATATATGATATAAAATAGACATTATTCTATAGGTTTTCCAAAACTGATCAATGAACTAAAGCCTTTTCTCCTAACCATAAATGTTTTAAAATTTATTATTCCCTTTGAACAGTCTAGCACTAAACAATATAGCTGTCACTTCTTGAAATATTCAGCTTCCAAAACAAACACTAAAAGCATCTCACGTGTTCCCCGGCTTGTTTGTTTGATTTTATTTCTGTTTGCCTAAGGGCACTCTGGGGTTAATCAAATGCAATTTACTTCAGCCAGCTCAGAGGATTGGCATGCCCCTCCACCATACCCCACCCCATTCCCTTACGATTTCTGGCCAAATGGGAATGGAAATGGAAATTGAAATTAGCCCAAAATTAGACAGACAGATCATTGGGACAGGTTGGGCCGAAAGGAACCTGCAAGGCCTGCAAGTACACAATTTTGTTTGTGCAGTTGCCAAAGGTTACTCCATTCGAAATTCCCGTTGTCGGTCTCAATTGCCTGGTAGCCGGCAAGACGGGGGCTTGGAGCCAGCGGTAGAAGGAAGGAAGGGGTAGAGATATTCGTGCCCCAAAATGTTGCGGCAAAGCAACTTTGTGTGGCGGCTCTTCTGCATTCTGGGTGAAGCCAAAGCCAAAGACGCGACCAAAGGCAACGGCACTTGGCATTTTCCAATTGTCTATGCCTGCCCCATTGTGGCAGAGAAAGAAAATGAATTAAGATTTTAATATTTTGTAGAATTATTTAAAAAATTAAGTTTTAGAATTTATTTAGTAATACTTAATAGTACTAATTGTCATAGGTTTTCATTTCCTTTAATGAAATATATGTTTGAAGAGGTTCTTGGGATCTGGAACCTTTAATTATAAATATACATTTTATTAGACCTTATAAATGAGGTATATTTCCCCCATAAATCCTCTCAAACTATAGCTTACAGTGTAATACTGTCTCTAACTATCTGTGAGACCTCCAGACTGAGTCTGGCTTTTCGGCCAAATCGTGGTCGTAGTTAAGATAACATTTTGACTTTGGCCAGAGACTGGATGGCTGGTGCCGCATTCTTTTGTCATGGCAACAGAAAGCATTAAAACAACAACAACAAAAACCACAACCGGCAACGGCACGACATCCACATAAAGTGGTTTTCTTGCTCTAACCAAAAGTTGGGAAAACTTTTTATTGCAAAGGAAAAATCAATTGTCTGCCAATACATACAGAAACCCGTACGTATATACATATGTATGTGAACCTGTTCCGATGCCAATAGCCAAATAACTGCAAAATGCCGCAGGCCAAAATGGGATATTATGATTGTTGTTGTTGTGGCTTAACCTGCCACACTCCATGGGGTAGATGCGCCTGCGTGGGGACCGGGACATTGGCTTTCCTTTCGCCAACAAAACAGCAACAAAAAAAGGTAGTGGCGTTAGAAGGCCAACAGCTGTGTAAACCAACTAGTTGATAAACCACCGGTCACATGCAAAACCGCACTTGTGGCTTAAGACCTTGAGGCCAACCAACAAGCCAACTAGCCAACCAGCCATCCAGCCAGCATGAGTCATGGAACCCCGTCAGAAAATGCTGAATAAGCCCACTCAATCTTGGCCATTATTGGCTCTCTTAATGCTATGGCCTGAAGTCGTATTGTGATCTCTAGATCTCAACATTCTCGGTTGCATGAATTCCTGTATTTGTTGGTCAGAAGCCGGACCGGAGAAGAGGGCTTTCTTTCTTTTAGCCAGGTATCGTAACGGCAGTGCCACACACTCTTCCGGCCCGCTGAGAACTTTTGTTAACAGACCCCCACACACATGCAGACACTCAAGCACCACAATCTCTTTCAACCCACCAGCCGCATTCTTGCCACTCTGGGCTGTTAACAGCTTTTGTTGACTGAAACAGTGGGAAAAGCGAAACATTGGTAACAACAGCAACCAAAATACAGTGGGATATATGGGGTAAAAAATATACATTTTTCGGAAAACTTACAGGTATCAGTATTAGATAGAGATCCTTTAGCTTGAATAAGGATTTTGAGCTGATTTATTTTATTAAAAGGTAATAGAAAAAGGTAATTCTTGAAAGAGTCTTAAAACTATAGGTTTAAAGAAACTTATTCCAAAATTTTAAAGAGTTTCAAGACAGTCTTCTACTTCTAAATTATCTAATTGGTTTTATGATGCCAGAATCAATAGCATACCCCTTACATTTTCATATTTTTAAGCCCCCAAAAACCCCTTTAACCCACTGTAATGTTCCATTACCACTCCATGGCTCCAACTTCGATTTTAGCTCCAACTCTCTCAGAGCGGTTCTCCGGTACGAACCGTGAAAACGGAACCGGGTAAAAAACCAGACTCGAGACCAGACAGACCCAACAAGTCGAAGAGTTACTCCAAAGATCTCAAAGCGCGCGGTTCGGTTTCGAAGTTGAGCGGCAAAAAGTCAGTCGGCGAAACAATAAATTACATTCGTAACCGAATATCAGATATCGTATATTGGAAATCTACAATATCTGTTTTTTTAAAGACCCCACCATATAAAGGCAAAAGAAACATTAATTGTGCAAGAGTGGTGTTTTGTTCGAAGAACGCGTGGGAGGTGTTGCCAAATCCAAAGACCAATTAAATTGCGTTGTTAATAACCGAAAAAATAAAACAAGCCAGAATCATTGACCGACCGCAGACAGTCGTCAGCGCCTCCAGTGATACGCACTGGTGCCTCTTCCATGCCACAATTACAGCTACACTTGCGGATACAGATACATCGACTCGCACTGCCGCAGATACAGATACGCGCTCCAACGCCGACGCTGACGAACGGCCACCATTATTCATAACAAAAGACACGCCGCGGGCACAAGTGTCAATGAAACGAGCATTTTGGCCAATAGGCAATACCTTTACGCTTTTGGCCTAGACCTGCAATTTAAAGTGAGTTTCAAAAGCTACAAGAGAGGTGGGAGTTAAGAAACTGAAATTAATTATAGGGGTCTCTCTATTATTTATCTTTTTTTAGTAACTCCTATAAAAGCCTCTATCTAAGTCTTCCAATTCAAGTCCAAAAAAACTCATATCTCCCTTTAATTGAAAACTCAATAGCAATCTCTTCTGGCCAACACAGACCGACAAACAGAAGCTACCGAATGCCCCGAAACCCTATCCGAGTGGTAGCCAAAGTGGGTGATGATTTCCGCTGTTAGCCTTGCGTAATTTGATATGCAACCGGGGGGCAGAAACGGCAGCAGCAAAAAAAGGGCTGAAACGGGAGTTGGGGGCAGGGAAGACCCAACACAATGGGCTGAAAGTGTGTCACATGCAAATGTGCAGGCAGCGTTTGGAAAATCTTTTGGAATTTGATGCCATAAACGTAACAATTACAGATATCAGGCACATACAAACACACACCTGAAAAAGTAGAAAAAAAAGTAAGATTTGTGTGTGTGCCGGATGGTGGTGCCCCCTTTTATGGCTTTCCAGCCACTTCAAGTTCAGTTGCATTTGCGACGCGTTCAGGTTTTGGTTACGGATACGAGAGTACGGGCTCCCAGCTCCACTGCCATGCATAATTCAACAGAATGTTTGCCACACAACACTACCAACAACAACAAAATACCATCGAGTGCAAATACAGATACAGATAACGCCACTGTGGCTACTACCTACCTTCGAAGTTCGAACCAACCTGGCTATCTACTACCTGTCTGGCTGAGAAGCCTCTCCCCAGCTCCAGAAGTCTGAAAACCCCATCCCCATCCCCAAAGCCCCAACCCCATCTAAAGTCTCTGGGCATATCCCCATCTTAACCATCGTTGATCATCATCCTCAGTTCAAAGTGCACTGGAAACAAAATTGAGTTGTTTTGGGTAGACTTTTTTGAAATAATTGGCTGAGAACTAAGAGCCTAACAACTTTTTTTGAATATTTTTCGAAAACATACACCAAGTCTTGGGAAAACCTTAATGAAATATCATCATTTTTTGTTTGGTACTGTGTAGAAAGAACTCTCAGGTCTGTGGCATGCAAGATACACACCGGATTCTCATCAGATGCGGCCGTGTGAGAATGTTGGTTATTTCTTTATTTTTTATGGCCATTACCATTACCATTGCCATTACTTGCGTGGCTTGCAGCTCTCTCCTCGCCCCTTTCACGGAGGCCCCTTAATGAAGCTGCTGTCTTTCCATTTCCATTTCCACTTCCCTTTCCTATATGCGAGATATATCTATGAATATATGTTTATATAGTATAGTAACCTATGTGCAACCAAAAAGATAGCTTTGTCAAATGACGTTTTGCTGCACAAATTGATAAGTACCGTTGGGAAGTGACGTTCGAGTGCATGCCACGGATGGCCATCTGATTGTGATTGCTTGTCATTGTCGTTGTTGCAAGCTAACTGTTGCCGTTAACCATTCGAGCAAGCCAGGTTGGCGACAGTTGCCGTTGGCAGTGTGGCGCGTGTGGAGCCACAAATGAGACCCATTTGTACTAATCAGTTACCAAAAGTGGTAGCTGCCACACAGGTGTGTAGCCAAAAAGGGGGGCTCTGACCCAAAAAATAGTGAAAAACCTTATCAGAGGTCGAGATTTGTATTCCTCACGTAAGAAACATAAATTTTCGTTGAAAAGCGTAGGGCTTATCTAGATCGTATTTCCAAATTTCTTGGTAATAAGATTTATTTTGGTAGTATTTCTTTTAAAACAGAAAAATGTGATGTTTATAGGGAAATGAAAATGCTAATTAAAAACCAAATGGTGTTTAAAAGGTAGTTACTTTTTAAAAGATCTATCAGATAAGTGGGTTTAGGAAAGTTCTCTACCTTTCCTAGCTAGTTTTTTGGGCAAGCCCCCTTTGGGCAAGTCATAAAGTCTTTAATATATTTTGTTGCAAATTCCATTTTCTGCCACTGTTGCAATGACAGGCGTTTTGTCGTCCGACAATTGTTTTCAATTTTTTTTGTCGAGTACGAAATATCCGGCGTTGCACCCTGCTGAGTTTGGATGCATTTTTTTCCACGTAAAGTCGACTAGAGTTGTGCAAAGTTTTTGTATTGTTTTGATTTCAGCGAGTCTCCCGGAGGCCCGACTTCTGCATTCATATTCATAAAACAAAATAGCCTAAAGTTGGCGTGCGAAACTCACAGATATGTTATGTTTCTTTGTCCGATTTGTGTGTTAGTGGTATGTGATTTGGGAAAGTGTATTTTGTTTGGTCATAATGTAAAACTTAATTGCTTTTTTGTTTGGTAACAGTCGAGTGAATAGATATGGATTTACGATAAAAGATTCATGACAATCTTAACTAGAAATCAATGAGAAAAAGAAGGCACTTTATGGGCACTTTCAAGTGTTAAATTAGAAGGGGACCGTAGACAATAAAAAGATCTCTTCTTTGTCGATTCCCGGTACTTTCATCTCAGCTCTAGATGATCTGAAAATTTTGCACACTATTCGTGCCAGCCCGCCATGAAAACCAAGATGGCAAACTCAAATATTCAAATTGCCGCTGTGCCGGTTCCCAAGTGGCAATTACTTTTGCTTTCTGCTGGGCTTTAACCACCTGAACTTGGCTAATTAAGTCCATTGTTGTACCATCATCACCGAAAGAAAGTCCCCTACGAATCTTCAATCCAATCCGTGAGATGCCTGAATTAATTTCATTTTCGTCAAGTACCACTTCAACCTCCGAAGAGACAAGTCGTATTAGAACAGCATCGATCTCGCGTTCGTAAAACCTATTAAACTTATCAGCAAAAGTTGAAAAACAAATATTAAGCACAAAACAAAACCTATAAAACAACAACAAAAAACACACCATTTCTTACCACTCGGGCGCAAGCCCTTCACAAACAACCATGCACGAGCCACCAGACATAGNAATAATAAATAAATAAATAAATTTCATTTTCGTAATGGAAATTGAAGATGAATAACCAAGCCAAACCAAACCGAAATATCGTTATAATTAAGGGTATTAATACCGAAACCCATTAACCATTAACCTTTGGGGTCGTCGTTTCGTCTGGCTCGGTTATGGATACCTTAGCCGTAAATAATCGAATGAGCTAACCGCCGCCGACTATTGAATGTGTTTTGTTTCTCTTTTGTCTGGCCTGGCTTTTGATACGTTTTTCAACAGTTTGTTTAAATTATGCCGTAAAATTTTTGAACATTGCGCGCATGTGTAAGCGCCCTCCTCCCCCTCCACCGATTGTGGCAACTGCAACACGCAACAGTTGACTTTCACCAGCCAGCTGAGAGTTAAGAGTCAAGAGCTGCGGGGTCTGAGGCGGGCATCATGTCTCTGTGGATTTATTTCCAGCATTCATGTCGTGCAGGTTACCCCCATGTACTGCCTCCCTTTCTCCACCCAATGGATCAGGTGGTCCCCAACACCTGAATCATCTTAATTGCTCATTGACAACTGCCGGCTGGGTCTCCTCCTCCTTCCTCCTGCCCTAATCAATGCCATTTTTTTTTCACTTTCCTGGCAAGAGCGTTAATTGAAGTTGGCTAAATAAATGGAAAACTAACCCCGATATGAGTCTGCACTTGAATAAAATAATGGATATTTTTAGGAAATAATTTTCTATTATATCTGTCTTTAGTTCTCATATCCATAGCATCCAATTGAAACCTCATCCAATACCCTCTTGCCACAAAAAGCGCCCAAGAACTCTTACTAAGTAGCCCCAAATTTGGTTCAGTGTCTTGGGGGTCGCACTATATACGAGTATTTCTACAAAGTCTCCACCCAGCTCAGCTGTTGGTGGTCTGCGCATGTCGCGATTGTGTCATTGCCGCATCACAGAGCCACAACATGGAGCCCCATTAAAGTCCGAGTCAAGACCAAAGAAATTCGATTAGTTGGCACTTGACCGGACGATGTCGGAGGCGAGCAGTGCCTCGCCCAGTGGAGTGCGAAGGGTTCGCACTGATCTTAAGACGTCGGAGAACCGATTTCTGGGGAGCAGCCAGCGGACCAGCTCGCCCATGGCCATCAAACAGAGGCCCCCGCTCCACCACTACCAGCATTATGCCCCCTTTTTGACCAACAGTGCCCCGCAGGCCAGGGAAACATATCACAGGCATACAGAATAATATCCTTTGAGGAAAATCTTATTTATGGAATTTCTTCTTCTAATTGCAGCGCCCAATTGCCAGCCCGAGCCACCAGATTGCTGAACCGCTCCCGTCTCCAGGATCAGCAGCTCGGAGGCAACGACTCAGACAATAGCCTGAGGTCCTCCCACAGCGGCGGAGCTTCGGCGGCCGCTGCTGCCCGCAAAAGGAGCACGGCCAACTCACGGGCCTCCACCGCCTCCACGGCCAGTTTGCCGCGCCAGCGTCCTCTACAGCAGCATCACCTGGGCGTCGCAGCCGGAGGATCCGCTGGCCAGAGAAGCGTTGGCGAGCTACATAGCTCGTCGGACGATCTGATGTTGTATGACAAGTCCTTCCGGAATGCCATGATCCAGGATGTGCTGCAGTTCAAGAAGCAGTTGTTGCGACTGCGTCGCATCCTCCAGGAGGTGAGTAGATAGGAACATAAATCAAATAGAAAGTATATTTTTATCTTAGAGTATGATTTGATTTTCTTAACATCATCATAATTTTTCCTTTCGAATGCACCTTTCTTTGGCACACCCATCTCTACACTTCACCAACCAACCATTCACTTGCACACCACTTAGGAGCCAGATTTTGATTTGAAACGGGTACGTTGCCTTCGGCTTCTTTTTCTTATATTTATTTATTAGTTTGGGGTCTATTAAGAGTAATGGCAGGCAACTTAATGGCTTATGCTTTTCATTGCAGACGGAAACGCTCAATCCATTCGAGAACGACAACGTCCAGTTGTTCGCCGCCTGTGGACTGGACAGCAAGCAACTGAATGACATCGATCTGGCCAGCCTGACGTCGTCGACGACGGAGGATCCGCTCCAGGAGCTATCGGATCTACGTAGAAAGGTGGTTTACCTTCAGGTATTGCACGTTTTTTGCATTTCGTTTGCTCGTTAAGCTGGGAAAAGAAAAACTGGGCCATAATACCGATGGATTCGGTCACGCAGGACAAGACTTTCCAATTGCATTTTTACTCTCGCTGTTGTTCTTTAATGTTTATTAGATACATGGAAACTATACTATATTATATACCTATGTAGCATGTACTATATTTATATATTTATGCAGAAAAAGCATTTTATATATTTATGCTTTATGTAACATATCTCCATCAATGGATAATACTTCTCTATAGTTTTGTGTTGAAATGCCAAGAGTTACATTTTGCACTTTGACTTGCCACAGAACACAGATCATACAAGAACAAAAATATATATATGAAATTATAGTTGTTGTACATTAGAAGCTTTGATCAAGGCTTAACCAATTGGCTTCTATTTATAATTAAACAAATTCAAAGAAAAGAAGCTTTTAAGTTAAAAAACCTTAATCATGGCATGATTACTAAGCCAAGTACCTAGATATGATTTTCACACTCTCTGGCTTAGATGGCTTAGATATATTTTATATATAACCACTAGTGACCTTTTATGGCTCGCTCCACAAGAGTGAACTGACATTTACTGATCTCGGATCTACCCTCCTCCATCTCCCCCTCACACAGGGTCAAGTGGACGATCGTGATCGCACCATACGCCTGCAGCGCGATCTCATCGAGCAGCTGGAGGCCGAGAAGCGAATGCATACGGTCTCCAATGGAAACGGTGGCGATCCGGCCAAGGAGCTCATCAGCATGGCCACCCAAACGGAGCGGGTAAGTGTCGGCCTCCGGGGCTATGTACATATTGGTCGGATATAGTATATATATCCATGATATATCGTTAATGATATGTGTTTGCACAACATTGACTAACCGAAAACTATCGACCATTTCTATTTCAATTCCGATTCCACTTTCACAGACACGACCACTTGCCATTGGTGCGGAGGGTTTGTCCAGGTAGGCAGACTTTCATGTTCGATTCGATTTTGGCCAAAAACTTATGGCCGAATACCTCTTATTTTTTAACTGCATTGTAATTGTGATTTTTGTTTGGTGCGGGGGGAAATGGTGATCTTTTCATCAACCGCAGCTGCGCGGACTCGGAAACTAACAAAACTAATACAAAACGATGCCGCCTGTTGTTGTTGCAAGTTGCAAGTTGCTGCTGCTGGTGCTGGTGCTGCGGGCAATTGCTGCTGGAATCGGTTGCAGCTGGCTGACTTCACGCTCCGCTGGCATGCAAATCAGTTGGCCACTTTTTGCCGGCGTTTGACGTTAATGGTAGCAAATTGCAATTGGAGCAGTCTAATTAGGGCCGATTCTGCAGTAGCCAGAGCTGAAAAGCTGAAATCTGCCACAACAATAGCAGGAGCAGCAGCAACAGCAGCAACACCTCAGCAATATCTCAGCAACACTTTAGAAACTTCAACAGCAACTTTTGATTATATCTTCAAGTTTTTATGATTTCTTATAAGTGCTTTTGAGTAACTACTACCTTATTTTTTCCTGTGCAACAGGTGGCATTAGCATTTTGACTAACAATAGACCTTAACCATTGCTTTCTGCTTCCCTCCTATTAACCCATGTACATTTCTTTCTTCCACACACTCTCTTTTGAAATGCTACCCTGGAACTTAACATATATTATACACGCCCTATCTTGTATCTTGGTTAAATAACTGCTATTTAGACTACAATTTGGGGAGCAACAGGTACTATTTTGTGATTTCATCCTAGCGATCATTGTGCTCTGTGCCATCAATCTTATATGTATACTACACCTAAGCTATAATTGTATGGATAATTGTAATTCCTGTACATGATCGACCAAGTTCCAGCATTCACTTACTAATCCCTAGCCAAATCATTTAAATGAGACATTAATAAGCTTTAATATACGTATTACGTAAGATAACTAAGTAACTAGCTCGAGCCTTAAGTACTTTACTAATTTGTCACTGAAAATTTAACACTGTTTGTGAAACATTTTAATTGCATGCGGCAATTAAATAGAGTCCCAAGGTAATGCAAATTAAAGACTAAACCCGAACACGTTGGGAAGATGGATTAAATTAATTTATAGCTCTGGGAAGTGCTAATACCACACAGATTCCTGATCCATCTTCTCCTCGCCAAGTAGCTGCCTTATGTTGCATGTTTCACTTTAATCCCTGTTACTAAAAAATATAAATAAGCTTTATAATCGTAACTAATAATAATCCTTTGTGTTCACAGAAGTAAGCCAGAATATACCAGTTATACCACGCACTTTCCAACGCTCCACTTGCACGACTCTACGCTGGCAGCCACCACAATAATCCGGCACCACCAGAGCAATCCGGGCAAGCAATTGCCTCCGGGAAACGGCAATTGTCCGGCCTTGAACCAGACCCGCCGGCACACCATCATATCCACTACGCTGACCAATTACAACCAACAGTTGGCCGCCAGTTTTCCGGATACCCCGCGGCGCTCCTCCATCGGCTGGGACACCACCACGACAACACCCTCAGTCACAGCCCCCACAACCTATAAGCCCGTAAGGATTACGCTAATAGGTGATCCTTTACCCCTGCAAAATAAATCAGCCACAGGATCGCTTTCATCGGGATCTACGTCGTCGTCCTCGTCCACGTCGTCCTTGACCGGAAATCAGGCGGGAAGCGGGGTGAAGATGCGATATCCCAACGGGTGTCAGAGTGTCAAAAACGGGCCAAGTGCGCATTATCAGCCGTTATATAACAGCAACAAGATGACAAACCCAACCGTAACTATAGTCTGATTTCAAAACCAGTTACCCAGGATCGCCTAAAAAACAATTTTTTTTAAAAACAAATCAATATTGTTAATTTTGCCGTCGCAAGTCTTCTGAGATCGCTCCAAAAACTATGAAGAATCAACCGGAACCGGAAACCATAAGCCGGGCAATGTGAAAATAGGCCTAGTACAAGTTCTACATAAAACTAATATAAGCAGATCACATATATATTTGCTCTGGAACAGTTTAGTAAAATATTTGCATCTAAGGATTGTACTTTATACACAATTATCGTAACGTATATCCAATGCTTCAATATAAACTTAATCTAAATTTAACCAAATCTTCTGCTGGCTTAGTTTTTGGCTTCCAAGTCCATTTTGTTAGCCAAAGCATTTTCGAGAGCCTCCAAATAAATACTAAGCACAAAAATCCAATAATCGTGCAGTTAGTGTAATAATCTATTAAATATTTTATAATCATAGAGTTGTTAATTGTTTTTTCGCCTAAGTTTTTAGTCTAAGTTAGTGAGTTTTAGTTGGTTTAGTTTTCCTGTAGTCTGTATTTTATGAGCTATGATGCGAGAATATGAATATATATTTCTAAACCACTTGCCGCAGGAGGAGGATAGAATACTTTTACTTCTCGAAGAGCACAATAATCGTCGATTAATTAACCAATATTATATAACGCATGCTGTATGTAAACCACTATTAAAGAATTATAAAAAAAATTAAAAAATAAAAAGTACCTATCGATAGAGAAAGATAAACAAGACTTTGTTTGATTTGGAATCATCCCACTCAGCCGGCTCATGTCAGCTGTGGAGTGGCTGTAGCCCCTGCATCCCAGTCAAGAGCCCCTCCCGACCCAGTCCCGCCCTTCGAAAACCGGCTCTATATTTGCGAACTGGATTTCGTTGCATTTTCGTTTCCCGTTTTGTGAGAATCCTCAGTTGTTGCCGATCTCTAGACCAAGAATGTTGTTGACACTCAAATGGACGCTGTTACCTTGCTTTTTGTGGCTCTCCTCGAAGGGGCTGCCCTCCACAAGAGCTCAAGATCTTTGCCAGCCCCGAGGTTGGCGCAACTTCGAGTGCCTTGAAGTGGCTTCTCTGCAGGATCTAGTGGATTTGGGGGCCGAGAACTGGAACACACTCAGCATCCGGAACGATAATACAGAGCTGGAGGTGGGCTCAGGTGAGGTCAGCTTGACGGTTCAGTTCCCGCACTCCTATTGCCCAAAAGAAGATCAAATATCCTAAAGAGTTATCCTCTCAGGGGAGTATCTGGATCACTTGGCTAACCTGATCGAGCTGGACTTAACCAAGGCAGCTCCCATAAACCTAAACGGGAGCGGTTTCTCGGTTCTGCCCAATCTGCGATATCTGAACCTCAGCGGCTGTGGGATTGCCAACCTCGAGGGAAACCACTTTGCGGCTGAGTCAGCACTCCAACGACTCGATGCCAGCCACAATCAGATAGTGATTTTGGATCGGGACTTTTTCATAAATCTTCGCAAGCTGATTTATGCAAATTTCTCACACAACAGCCTCACCGACTGCGATCTGCCACACATGCCGTTGCTCAATCGCCTGGAACTGGGGCACAATCGATTGGTGGGCGCCACATTCGGTGTATGTCCCCAAATGCAGCAACTTATCCTCAATGACAATCAACTAGCTCAGGTAAGTCACTACCTCAGGTAAGTAAAAAATGCAAAATGCATAATATATTAGATGATGTATCTCTTAAAGACGATATTGTCATTGCAATGTTTGTTTAGATCCGATCAGCAATAGGTTTAAACTGCCTGTTAACCGCAGCGAACTTTATGGCTTATTGTTTGCCAATCGCGCCAATATTCATTTTAGAAATTATATTGACCGTGATGATCTTACACTATTAGAAAAGTTTTAAAAATAACTCTTATATATCTCGACAGATCGACGTCAACGCTTTTCGTGGTCTCCGTGGTCTCCTGGAACTGCAACTAAGTGGCAACAGACTATCCTCCATTGGCCAGGAAACCTTTCAGCCCCTCAACCAACTAAGAGTGCTCAATCTCTCCCGCAATGCTCTGGATGCGCTGCGTCCCAATGTGTTCGGGGCAGCCCAGAATTTCATGCTTCATCTGCAACAGTTGGATCTCTCACGGAATCGGATCCGGCTACTGTTTGACAACCAGTTTCGTGCCCTGGCCAGGCTGCAAATGCTGGATGTGTCCAGAAACAGCATCGCCAGCCTGAGCGCCGGACACTTTGTGGGCTTGGGAGCGCTCCGAAAACTGTATCTGCAGTCCAACGATATCCTGGAGATCAAACCTGACACCTTTGCGGCACTTATGAATCTGGACACCCTTGACTTGTCGTACAACAGCCTAGAGTTTCTGGAGGAGCAGATCTTTGGGGCCAACACTTTGCTTCGCATGCGAAGACTCAACCTGAATGGCAATCACCTGAAGCACCTCCATCCGCTGGCCTTCTCGTCGTTGCCTTTCCTGGAATATCTGTCACTGGGACACAACGAACTAAAATCACTGGACGTGCGCATGTTTGCGCCCATGCGACGACTACAGAAGCTCCATCTGGGTCACAACCAGCTGGAAGAGATCACCATCGACGTGCTGGAGAGCTTGAGCAGCGTGTCCGAAGTCTTGGTGGACAACAACCGGCTGACATTTCTAGCCAAGGTGAACGTAAGCTTTCCCAACCTGAAGCGGGTGGCCATAGAGGGCAATCCCTGGCAGTGTCCTTGCTTCGTTAAGCTCCAGCACTGGCTAGCTACTAGGCAGGTAGTTTATCTGCGGGACAACACGGCCTACTACAAAGGTGAACGACCCCTCTGCATAGTGACCTCGGTGGACCACTGCATCCAAAACCTGCAGGCAGTGCGGAAACTGAACATCCTGGGCGTTTACCAGGGGGAGCAGATAGCGGCCGATGCCTACGAGGAAGATGTTAGTGCTGCCCAAGACTGAATTGGCACAGAGGGATTTAAATTAAAACTAATTTCAGGAATAATATGAAACCGCCTAAAAGATACTACAATTTCTGAGCATTTACTTTCTGGCCCTAGGTTATACCGTAAATGTAATTTATAAAAATCCAGCATAGCTTCAAAACTATAGCTTAATGTTAAAAATAAATTAATTTAAATTGAACGCAAAATTTGACAAAATAATGTTTTCAGACACAGATAGTTCAAAGATATATTGGATCGATTTATCATCTTGCGGGCATATTCCATATGGTTGGCTGCGTCTCGAATGGGTTTTAATTTACAATTTAACAACTAAAACTCGAGTCGTTTAAGCGGACTTGACACGCAGGGCCAGAGCACTCAGGTCAGCGATGCACTTGTTGAGGGTCTCCTTCTCCTGCTGGGGCGAGATGCTGGCCAGCACGTTGGTGGTGATCCAGTTGACCATGTGCTTCTGGTTCAAACGGCGCTCAACGTGGCGGCACTCCACCTGGTAATCCAAGCGGCGCTTCACCTCAGAGTAGACGTTCATGGCACGCTCACGGAAAGCGGCCTCCAGCTGCAAGGCAATGTTCTCCTTCTTGGCCTCCATGAGCAGCAGGGCACCATCAGCGCGCCACTGCTCCTTCTTCTCGGCCTCGATGGCATCGGACAGCACCTTCAGCTCGGCCTCGCGTCCTTCCTTCCACTCAGCCTCGATTTTCTGCAAATTGAAAATGATATTAGCTTCTTGAACTTATTGGAAATATAAAAAGCAAAAAACCACAATGGGAAGCTGAATTGGGAAGTAGTCTTCATTGTAATCTAGTACTTACATCGATTTCGCCATCAGCCCACTTGGCGATCACTGGGCCGAGTTTCTTGACGGCGATAACGGCCATGATGCCAAGAGACAGACCGCTGTAGTATTCGTGCTCCATGACGTAGATTTCCTTGGAGCACAAGTAGGTGATCAGACCCACGCCGAAAGTGTAGGGTCCGGTGACACCGGTCTTGTTGTAGAAGAACTGGAACCACTCCTCAGGAATGAAGCCCAGGCGGACCTTGCCAGGGTGCTCTGGACGCTGGCGGCGTTCGACGGCACCACCGGCGGGCTGAGCGGCAGCAGCAGCTGCCGACCGGGTGGCGGCCACGGTCAAGGGGCGCTGGGCTGCAAATGCAAAAACCTCGATTAGTATTTTTCATTATTTGGCACTGCCGGAAGATGTTTGGGAATATCTCAGCCACGCTTGGGTATATCCATGTTTCTGCACTTAAAAAACTACCACATTCAGATGTTCTTTAGCTGTTTTGTTTGGATTTGCAAAAATTATGCCTTTTTGACGTATACGGTGGGTGATTACATAAACCACGATGTCCCACGACTTTGCAATGCCGTAACAATTTTTACGGGCGTCGCGAACCGCAATTTCAAGCACCAGTGGAGAACTTGGTGTTAGCAGCAGTCGATTTGCAGTTTTTTCACTAGTTTTTAAGCTTACCTGTGAGAAGAGCGGCTCTCGAGAACATTTTTCCAGGCAGTTGCGACGAATTTATGCTACTAAATTGCCCCCGTATCGACAGTTCACAATAGTAATCTACGAATGACAAGTGATACCAGGGCTACCAGACCGACTGAATGTGACAGATAGAAAGTAGTGTTTTACAACACTGGCCAAAGTTTAATTTTGTAGCGCCAAACTTGAGCTTTATTTTTAATGTTAATTTATAATATGAAATATATAAGAGGCCCTGGGCCTCAAAATTACAGAACTAACCGTTAACACTTTTAAACATGTAAAAACAACAGTTTTTAACTTTACAAGTTTTTATTAAAAAATATTACAATTTGCTAGATAAATTGTGCCTAAAATAATCAAATTTAGCTGTGAAACAATATGCATTAAAATACTTTTACAAAATACTATAGAAACAGCGAACAGAGGTGTTTTAAAAAGGTATTATGTTTTAGTCGGGGTTTTCTGTAACTGGCTTTCATATAACATGTATTCGTTCTCAGTTCAAAGCTAATTGCGTGCAGATTTCATAAATTAGGCATTAAAGCATGAGCATCTTTGTTGTAGGTTGTCGCTAAACTAAATGACTGTCTTGTGCGTGGAACTTAAAACGTACATAAAAAAGGATACACACGCATTCAATAGAAAATCAAAATAAAAAATTCAAAATCACTCGGCATTTCAAACAAAACATATGACTATTTACAGCAGTGAACAGATAGATATCATTTTTAAACGTAATAATACACTTATCGAATTATTTTACAACTTTCAACTTATCATTTTGTTGTTGTTCTTTGCTAGATCTTTTCTCTCTCCGCATTTTGTATAAAAACGTAATGATTCTGCGGATGTTGCCTAACATTTATAATGAAGGTGTGTCTGAGTGGGTGCGTGTATACATATGTATATATATATGGATGTGTAGCAGAATGACATAATGCGAACACTGCTATCGTTATAGACTCGAAAGGAAGTGGAGGATTTCCGGTTGTGCAACGGTCCCTGGTTCAATCGATGAAATTGAAACGCGTCAACAGCTTATGGTAGAACCAGCGTACAACCTGCTGAACCCGACCGGCCACCCACGCGCACAGGCTGCTCGTGTGCCGCACCTTGGAAGCGTAGTGCTTAATGTGATCTGTGCAGTAGAGAGTTAAGAGGGCAACCAAAAGTGCAGAGAAATCAAAAAAATAAATATAAACAAAGCAGCCCATGATAGGCATTTTTGAAAAGGATATAATAGTGTCCAGGGCGGGTGGCCGCCGTTTATATAGTTCACATAGGTGAAACCATCCTTGCCCTTGCCCCGAATATTGTAGTAATAGGGCAGGAAAGAGTGCAGCGTAAATCTGGAAAGTAAATGGGAGCAGAAGTTAATAGGTTCAACGCACGCAACATTGTTAAAGGTTATGTGTGAAAGACAACACGATTAAAGAAAAAGCTATGCTAGTTCATCCCCGTGGGGTCAGCAGATACCTTCTCTTCTCGTAGAAAAATATGGCAGGTTGGTTGGTGGTCAGCGTGTGCAGGAAGATGGCCTTTACCGAATGCCGCTCAGCCGTCGTCAGGTGGTTCATTAGCGCGTCCAGCAACAGCGACCCAATCCCGTTCCTCCGATGCGAGCGATGCACACCCAGCGACAGAATATAGCCAACGTCCGCGGTGCGACCCATCGAGTCCGGCAGGATGCCCTTGTCCTGCATGGGAAAACCGCTCAGCCTGGTGTACAACTCATCACTATCACTCATATTGGCTATTACCTCCTTATTAACATTTCGATACGGTTTGATTTCGGCAACGATTAAACCAATTATGGCCAGATTATAAACAGCTGCCAGCGCAAAGAAGCGCGTGCTAGAGGTAATATCCTCGTACCATGATAGTGGATAGTCGATTGGAAACCATTCTTGGCACAGTTGCCGCACCTGCAAGGAAATTCGGTAGATAGAGATTGCAATCTGTGAAGCCCAGCCGTGCTCTGGTGATCAATTAACATTTAGTTTTCTTCATCAATACGATACGGACAGAGCACGGCTGTATCTTTCCGGCTAATCGACAGCCCACTCACCTCTGTCAGGTCATCGGGTACCAGAAAGCGGAGCTGGACATCGTTTATGGAGCACAGAGGTACGTGATCGCAGTCCACTCGCGTACTGTCGCTGGGCGGCGCACTGTGTTTATTGTAGCTAATTGAGCCGCCATTTCAAAGTGCCGAAAACGAATGGTAATGTTCATGATCATTGTGTTAGTGGTTTACCGATTTCACTTGCATAATCCGAAGCGTCGCGCCAATAGATAAACAAAGCTCCATTGACGGCAGACTCTACTGAATTCCAGGCCGCTCCACTTTGCAACGTGGTGCAGCGATAACAAACAGATACTCACAGCGTGAATTGTGCCATCCTATTGTCCCACTGCTGCGGCTGCTGCTTCTCTGTCCAATTAGACCAATTATGTCCATTTATTGCACCACAATCTCCTTTGCCGCTGACGCTGCCGCTGCCGCTGCCGTTGCCGTTGCCGTTGCCGTAGCCACCACCACCTCCCGAACAGGTTAAGTGCGGAATCTTGTCAGGCGGAGCCCTCCGGGTGTATAGTTGAGTTTGGTGCGTGTTTTCGGGTGTGCTCTCAATTGGTTTTAATTAAATTTTACATTCGTCTCCGAGGGCGAAGAGTTTGGATTCGGAGGGAAGCGAGGGGAACGGAACCACTTGCTCTGGATCTGATCTGAAATGATGTCGTGATGGTCTAGTGCCTGTGGGAAAGCATCCGGGAATCCGTTACAACGCTGCTCCGCTCGTCTTGCATGCCGTTGCTGGTGTCCGATGGTCACAAAACGCATCGGCCCTCGAAATCATCCTCGCTCATAAACTCAAGTTACTTTGCTTGTTCTCTATTTTGTGTGAGGGACTTGATGGGTCTCCGGCTTTCCAAGTATCCTTGCCAAAGGGGGTGATAATATCCACCCAAGCCAGTATACGGTTGCCCCGATTCTGATGTTATTATGTACGAGCAATTAAAACAAATTCCAATATTATTAAAAAAAAAATTAAACTAGTGATGTGGTGGAAACAGTGTTGGTAACTTATGGATAAGCCAAAAAGATTTTTTCAACACTGGAAAATATATCTGCCATATTGCACGACCTACAGCTATCGACAATGAGCGGCAAAGTTTAAAATACAAATTTAAATTTAATATTTTAATGAGTTCCATCTTTTATTACAAATATGTTGCCCTAACTTAAATAAATGGTTTAAAACCTCCTCGTCTGCCCAACCGCTTGCGAGGTACTCGGGGCAGGAGCCGTTTGTTTTGCGGGATCTTCCAAGACCCGTACCATCATCGACGACTTGGGCCCTGTGCACCAGGTGATTCCGTTCTCATCCACCACAAATGTCTCCAGGGTAACCTGGAAGTGACCGCCACTGGAAATGGGTAGCAGGAAGCTGCCAGAAAGGAAATCGCGCTGCGGCTTTACAATCTGGTTGAGCGTTACAGTATCGTTTGCTCCCGACTTCGGTAGCTCCTGGGCAGATCTTGGCGGAGGTGTAATAAGCTGCGAGGTAAGACTTAGCTGCACCGACTCAACGCGTCGGAAGTGCTTTTTCTGTTTACTAAAATGTTGGAGAACTCCTTCCACCTTGATCACGAGATTACTGCCAGATTGCACATTTACGGGCTCGGTGGCGCTTCTAGGCTGAGGACTTACAGATAACTTAATCTGCGTCGACTGCAGGATCTGGAAGAAGTAACGAGGCAGACACAGAGGTGTCTTGGTAATTATCTCAATCTGTGCTATAATGACATCGAGGTGCCGGTTGCTTATTGTTTTAGAGTTAGCCGGTTCCTGTGGCAAGTTCTTTTGCATTTGTTCCATTCGCTGGCAACTGGCCGCGAAATACCGAGTTTCCGGATGATCTCCTGTGGTTAGAAAAACCGGTGGTTCTGGAGGTGTGGCATAGCAAATTGATTCGATTATGTGGGCGAACAGAGCGCATTGAAACTCTGCAACCTCTAAGAATTCCAAAGTAACATGGTCGGCATCAAATGAAGATTTGTAGAGCCTGGCGTAAGTTTCCTCGCAGGCCTTCAGAGCTTTGACCAGCTTGCGCAATTGGTTTGTAACATGGCCAAACTTTTGCAGGTAATCCCGAGAGTTCTGAGCCAGGCTCCCAGCTATGGCCGGAGGTGGAACAATCACTTGGGCATTCTTTACGGTAACCGCCAGATGAAGAGTTTGCAGAAACTGTGCACGAATCTTCAGATACTCCAGCTGGAAGGTGCACGGGTGCTGTGGCGACGAACATGCTCTCAAGCTAGCTAGTGCCTGCTGGTAAAGATTGCTAGCTGCTTCTAGTCGCTTCATCAGTGGCATTACTGGTTCTGGAGCAGCTTTCGGTGCATAATTTTCTCTCATTTGAGCATAATCGATTCCGTAGTTTAAAATGCACTCCGCTTGGGAGATCTGGGAGAGCGCCAGCAAAAAGTAGTGCATATGATCGCTGATTACGATCTGGGAAACTTTTGTGTAAATGTGGGCAGCCACATAGTGGTGGCCATACCGACTAGCAGTGCGTGCGATCCTGTATAGCGTCCAGCAGTTAAGTCTGCCCAAGCACTTTTCAAAGCACTGGACCACTTTTTGTGGAAGATAGCAGCCCATCGTGGTTTGAAAAACCAGAGCACTGAGAATCTCCACAGTTCGCAGCTGATCGCAGTTTTCCTGGTCAATAATGGTGTTCAGCTTGTGCAAGATGAGCGGTAGTCGAGCCAACATGGGATTCACCTTAATAATAATTGAATAAAGATTAGATTTTTAAAAGATTTAATAAAATATTTATACCTTTGGCGGCGGCAATTCATCTATATCCATGGCATTCTCATCGACCACTAGGCCTTCTGTTGTGGAAAAGGCATACTTCCTCAACTGAAAGTGTTCACAAAGACCCACCAAAGCCTCGCAAATAAGCTCGGCATTAGCTGGCGGGTAGACTACCTTATCTCCCAAGGTATTGGTAACAATTTCAATGAACGATGTTCCGAATTCAGCATTCGCTTGAGTGATTCTGATGCCGTAAGTGAGCACCCTGCGCAGATCCCGCGTACACTCTGCTCGGCGAGCTGTACTTAACAGCAGACCCTCCATATGAAGATTGACTATATGAAGGATATCCTCAACTTCGTTGGAATTCGCTTGTTTTTTTAGCCCATAAGCCACTAGCACCGATAGAACCGCCATGGCCTGCGTGGCTGTGGTGTAATCATCCAACTTGCTAATGCACTGAATGCACAGCCGAAGGAGCGCCCCTCGATGCTCGCTAAGCAGCTGCTGGCAGGTTAAGGGACACTCGCTTAGCTTCAACAAAATTGAAAGGAAAAGAAACTGCTCCTGGGAATTGGTGCAGGCCCCAAATCTTCCGATTAGCGCTTCAATGGCTGGTTTGGGCCAGGCGTGAACGCTTTGTTTTCCGGCTAGTTCGTTAAAGGATCTTAGAACTTGAATTCGTACTGGAGTCCTTAGATCCTGCATAAAATCCAGCAGAACCTCCAGTTGCCCAGGAACTCCAACCAGCGTCCGAGAAGATAGCTGCGTTAAAGTATCTATAATGGCTACAACAAAGCTCTGAGCCGGATATTTGGGCAGTAGGTCCATGCATAATTTGCTGACTAAGGCTGCAGTGTTGGCATCGTGATGCATGTGCCGCAGCACTGGGATGAGAAGTAGCTTCATCGGTACAGGCACCTGCAGGGACTCGATCATGTCGGAGATCTTGGCGCACATACTAATAGCAAATGAGCTTGATTGAGCGGCAAAGCAGCTGCTGGCGTAAATCGCAGCCTCTACCTCGACAGTATCGTGGCTATCTAGGGCTCTTCGAATGGCGTGGTGAACCTGTTGCTTCTCGGGAATAACACGTGAAACTGCGCCCAGAGTCCGCAAGAGTAGAGCTCGAGCCACAGGATCGTTCGAGTGCATTACCATGAAGATGCGCCTCACAAAGTTGTCAATGTTAAGGATCTTGTCAAGATGATTCTCGCTCTGCTGGCAGACTCTCAAAACCCAGAAGCGCAGAAGATTCGATCCGCTCACAAAGAACTCTGCGAGCTTGATGAACGAAGAGTTGATCAGAATTGGGAACGGGTACTTCTCGAAAAGGCGTGGAAAACGGACGATCGCCTCGCACTGTATACCCTGCTTGGCGCTCCGCAATCCTTTGTCCAGTTCCATGAGCACCGCATTGGAATCGTGCTCATTTTCATTCAGGAAGCTCTCGTTGAAGGTGCTAACTCTTGTGCCGGTTAGATGTGCCATCTTTGAATGTGTTTCCACTCACATTAATTAATAATAATTCAGTTATTTTTTAATTTTATCCCCAACAATAATTGTAAACAAACCGGCTGACAGAAATCTTCTTCTTATTTTTTCAATCGGGCTATGACGGGATACCTATCGATAATTTAACAATTTCGAAAAAGAACTGTTTTATTTAGAGCAAAAAATATTTTTTTTTAGCCAGAAAATTCCCTTAAACAAATAGTACTTCTCATTAATTAAATTTGCCTAATATTTGCCTAATAGACCCTAAACAAAATCGCTATCGTAGAAACTATCGATAACAAAAACCTCTATTTATTCGAAGTTAGTATTTTTTTAACTGGATGTGCCCGCCTTGTCTACGGTCATCTTGAAATACTATATGTTTATAATTTCGTGATTTTATTTAAATTATGTTCGTCCTAACAAAAGGCAAGTTTTATAAATAATATTATTGGATACTTCCATCATTGAACTACGCTCTATGACCCACAGATAATGAAAAGTTCGTGTTGTTGCCCAATAAATCAGTTTACACCGTTGGTCGCCAGTACACAGATTTAATTATCAAGGAGGATCTCAGTGTCAGTCGTACTCATGTTAAATTCCACCTGTCGGGTGAAGGAGATGCTACCCTCAATATTGAAGATCAAGGCTCCCGATACGGCACCTATATTTTCTCCGGAAACACTAATGAAGCGAAGAAAGTGGCTCCTAAAAAATTGGTTCCTATACCTGTGGGAGTAAGGGTGCGATTTGGCGGCACAACAAGTATTTGGAAAGTAACCCAGCTGAAGATTGTAACCACTACTTCCTCTTTGGGCCGAGATGAGGTTCAGGAACTGACGGAGCTGCTGACGCCATTGGGGGGAGCTGTAACATCTGCCTGGACGGAAGAATGTTCACACCTTACCATGAATGGGGCTTCAGTTACTGTGAAGCTGTTGCACGCAATGTTGGAGAACAAGCCTATAGTTACGGTCGGCTACTGGCGAAATATGTTGCAGGCGGCGCAACGTATTCACGTAAAGGAAGGATGGCCCCAGCCTGAGGACTACCAGCCCCCCAATTTGGATGTAAGATGGAGGCCCGAGCGCACCCGACTCTTTGCTGGGAAAACGTTCATCTTTATGCATCGCAAACACATAGAAACCTATGGATCAGTCGTGCAAAAAGCTGGAGCCGCCTGCAAGGATCTAAATAATGGGGTGCGCAAAACATTTTTAACCAGAAAGAATGTGATAGTGGTCCAGTACGTGCCGTCAACACAGTCTCAGTCCACAGAATCCGTAAATTTTGTTATAGGTGGGTAACAAAAACTCATATAGGACTCATTTTATATATATTTTTTCATGTAGAAACACTAGAGCAGGCTGGGCTGAGGATTATCCAGGAGTATGAGATCGGAATGGCTTTGATCCATTGCTCCATTGCAGAATTTTGCAATCCGCTACACAAACTCGCCAATGACTCCATGCCTACCACGGAGTCTATGACTTCCTCGCTCGCATTTAACTCCTCTATCCTGGCACCCAACACGGAACGATGCGAGCGTCAATCGATCCCTACATTTACATCGGAACTAGTAGTGCCAGAGTCAGTTGCCTATGAATTGGATGAGTCGGAGGCTCAAAGTGAAAAGAGATTAAAGGCAAAACGATGTCATGCCACAATTTCGAAATCTTCGGATGAAGAGGTGGAAGTTAATGTGAAACGAGCCAGATCGATTACTCAAGAAGAACCACAGATTCAAAACAAAGATCCTGTAATGATTGATTCCTCTGATGAAGAACCTGCCAAACCACCACCGCCAGCTCCAAAAAGGACATCGACCAAGGTAAACAGACCAGTATATGTAGACTCTTCGGATGAAGAAGATTCTCCTGCTCCAAAAAGAAGGAACTTGACAAATAAAAAAAGACCAGTAAACGTTGACGTTTCGGATGAAGAAGATTCTCATTCTCCAGGGAAAGGAAAAGAGGTCGAAAAGAAGAGGGAAACACCCACTCGATCTTCTTCTCGCCTGAAAACCAACACCGAAGCTGTAAATATAACGAAAAAAATGCCTGAAAAAACAGCCGCAGTTCTAGAAATGAAGAATATAACTAATGAACCATCACAGAATATAAAAGCTAAATCCAAATCCAAAACAATTCTTACAGTAGCTTCGGATGAAGATGATGACGAACTGTTTACATTTAGTAAGTCTTCTGAAGAGCCGACACAATCCACCAATCTGGGAAAACCTGTGTCAAAGCCCAATACCCGGTCCAGGATAAGTGTTGTCAACTTTTTAGAAAAGTCGCAAACGCAGGGAACCCAGCCTACGAGTTCGCAATCACAACTCCAGTCGCAAACTCAACCTCGTAAGCGTCTACGTCTGGAACCCCTAAATGAAAGTGACAGCGATGACGGCGAAAATCTCTTTAATTTTGCTGGCAGCAAAAAGAAAAAGAAGAATCAAGAGGCGGAGGCTAAAAACGATTCCAATGATGGCTCTTTTAACTTTAGCTCAGTAAATGAAGTAAATCAGGATTCTGTACTCACTGAACCATTCCCTTCAAAAATAGAAAACAAGACAGTGTCGAAGTATGTCGTGCCACAACGAAAGGAGGTGCCTAGAAAAGTGGACGTGAGTGGATGGTTGTCGGGCAGCAGGCTGCATCAGACCATCAAGACAGAGGCGAATGCCAGCATGGATGGAGGCGAAGATCTCGAAGTTAAACTTGAGAAATCTATCAAAGACGATCCAGATGAAGATGAAAATGACACCACAGCTAACTTGAAGTGGGAAATTTCTATGAAGGATAGCATTCAGGTGAAAATGTGTAGCCTCAATATTTCTAATCACTCCCAAGAGGAGGTGGATGGTACACTTCAGCATTCTGAAAGCAAATATGCCAACCACAAGAACTTCAAGAAGTTTGTAAAGGTGCGTAAGTGGTTTCAATTTTCTTAAGGGGAGTAACAAAATTTCAACTCTTTTGCAGGCTTCCAATGTGAAGTCCCGTGGCCCAGTACAGATTGCGCCCCTGAAACGACTCCAGTTGGCAGATGGAATTGTGACCTGTGTCTAAGTTATTATTATTGACGTTCACTTATTTATTTAATTTTGCTAACAACAAATTTACGAAATAAACTCAAAGCTTTAGCAGGATCCTTGGACAGTTTTTGATGAAACAGTTTTTGGGCGGCCAGCCACTCGTGCTTGGAAATCTTTCCTGTAAAGCAGTCCTCCGGCAGTGGATTCTGCTTCCTTGCCTTTGTTTCCCGGGCAATAAATCTTTGGGCATCCTCCACTGTGGCCAGAGCAGCTTCATTGAAACTTGGCTTGGGGGTCTCTTTCCGAGCAATAACCATACCAACATCGGATTTTGACTTTTGAACGCGGGTTACCACTTCTTTGGGATTCAGGAGAACAGACTGGGGTTTTTCTTCCTTAGCTTCACTTTTTAGGCTTTTCATAGGTTCCAGATTGTCTGGCAATTCCTGATTCCCAAGCAAAAACTTGTGGTTTTTCACCTCCGGAAAGCTGTCGCGATGTATCCTTAATTTGTTGTATAGCTGCGCACTCTGAGTAGCCTGATCAGCACTCAGTTTTTTGATTTTTGCGATTGCAGCAATAAGGAGCGTGGTAAAGTCCATGAAGAAGTTGCTCCTCAGCAACTTGGTGAAATAGGAGGCTGCCGAAAGGCAACACTCCGCGATGCGTTTATGCAAATAATAAAATGCCAATAATCTGACAAGGATGAACTCAAAGCTGCTTTTGGTTGGCAGAGCTCCTTCGGTATCCTCAACGTAGACATCCGGCAGGGATCCTCGAAACTGTTCCAGATCTCGGCACAAATCCAAACGTAGTAG
>JAJJHT010012220.1:32244-83493 GCA_021223865.1 Drosophila pandora
TTTTTAGCAAGCCGGCTGAGTGATTTCCTGGATATACATAGACTGGTTATTTTAGCTTATATATTTATGAGATTTTCATGTGCACCGAGTTCATGTTCGTAAACTTGACGGGTTGTGTTCGATTTGTAGCTTTAAAGGTGTATTTATCCAACAGTAAGCGGGTAGAATAAGGGTTATTCATATGTTTAGTTTCAATCCTAGTACAAAATATTCAACATTTGCTCGTATGCAAGTATTTAACGTGGGGGTTAGCACAGCTCTCCATCTATATTTAAATTTCATACAAACGAATGAATAGCTTATCCTGTTGCTGTGCATCGTGTCTCGCTTTATTGATTTTTTTGTTTGCAGCAATACCACAAGCCAGCCCCGTGCGGGTCAAAGGAGAATCGATAAGTGGGCGACGCAAAATAGGGGGATAATATTATAAAAATGCATACAATGATGAAAATATAGAAACGCGATTCCGTTTGTTTAGCTCGTTTTCGTTTAGGTAGTAATTATCCTTATTTCCTATAATGAATTGAGTTTTTTGTTTTTGTTTAGTTATTCAAAATAGTGTAAATACAATACAAATTTATATATTTTTCCATTCGTAGCTCTCAATGAATTTGGGAAACAGCAGCCATTCACCACATAACTATATTATTATTCATATGCTGTTTCCAATTCTGTTCCATTCACTTCTCGCTATCAAGCAGTCTCACATATTTGCTGTTATTTGTTCGGTCTCCTCGCGCCCATCGGTTCTCCGTTCTCGGTTCTCTTGGATAATGTCACATTTCTCTGTTCTCAATCGCCCTTGGATCATTTTGTTTTTTAAAAGCTATAAGGCGTTAACATCCGCTCAAGTTTCTGATAAACTGGTGTTTGCGATTTATATATGTATAAGACAAAAAAAAAAAACGATATATCCTCGCATATTTTTGTTTCATAAAAAACATACAAGTTCATTTAATGTGCAGCTGATAAGAAATGTAAGATGAATCATGAGCCTGCTCCTATATTTTTAGCTGTCAGGGTTATCGGGAAGTTATTTAGAAAGATTGGGGGCTCTTTGGATAGTAATAATATTGTAATAGTGTGTAAATTACGTGTGCAGCAGCCGGTCTCGGGCGCCGCCATCATTGCCACTACCCGATTTTGAGTTTGATTTCGAGCCAGAGATGCTGTAGTTGGCGGATGATGGCGGCGGCGGAGGCGGCTGTGCCGGCGGTGAGCGCAACGGAATGGACGGCTGCACAAACCGCACTCGTTCCGCATCCCCATCTACATCTGGATCCGTTCCTCCGGTACTGTTGCCGGCCGCTGCAGCCGCCGCCGCTCCGGCTGCTGCGTTAAAGGCCGATGTGAACGCGGTAGCGGCTCAAAGGGTGTGGTAGTTGCGGTCGTTGTGAGCCTTGTAGAATTTGTAGGCGACCAATCCGATGGCCAGCATACCAAGGGTCAGCACAATGCCTCCAACGAAGGAAGATCCATCGAATCTGCGGCACGGCACAGGCTCCGGCGCTGGAGTCGTGGATGTGTGCGGCGGTGGTGTTGTAGTCGTCGAATTTGGAGCTGGAGTTGTAGTTGTTGTTGTTGGGGTGGTGGTTGGAGTTGTGGGCACAGTGGTCGTCTTCTCCGTGGTAGTGGTCGTGGTAGGTGTTGTGGTTGTAGGCTTTGTGGTGGTAGGCGTTGTTGTTGGAACAGTGGTAGCCGGAGTGGTTGAGGATGTTGTGGTAGTGGCCGGTGTCGTGGTGTTCTTATCGTCGGGAACAGTTACCGGAATAGTAGTACCTTCGGTAGTTGTTGTTGTGGTGACTGGAAAAATTGTGATAAACAGAAATTGTGTCAGCCAACTAATCAATTTCCACATAAATGGTAGGAAAAAGGACAACCCTCTGGATTGATGAGCCCTTCCGTTTGTTGAATTATCTTTCAGTCTTAAGCACATAATACTTTTAGAGCTTTACATTGGTTAATTTACTCTGCCATGACATCACCGAAGCAAATAGAGAGTTGAAGATAAATATATTCGATTAAATATATGGATAGCCTCCTTTTAAAAGTGCATACAAAGGGTATGAGCTCAGGAGAGCACTTTCAGGATTGCGATTATTAAATTTTCTTCTTTGTCCGCTAGCACGTTGGCCCAAATAAAAAACGAATAAATTGGCCAGGTATTGATATTCGATTCGATTATTTACCCCACGGGTTTGGCATTTAAAAAAAAAAAAGACCCAAACGCATACAGCGATAATGCTATGCCACACGGACACACACAGTCGTGTGAGTGGACATAATTGAATGTTCTTTGCAAATCAATGTAATTCTTACCTTCGTCGCACAAATTGGCGGAGAAGAGACCCACAAACAGACACAAGATAAGGAATTTCGCCTGCCGATTCATTTTGCCCGGAATATATATATATTTATGTATATATATTGTTTATTTCCCAGAGATGAAGTATCTGCGAGATTTGCGTGCGACGTGTTATGGCTGCTGTTGCTGCGTAAAAAGTGATACCAAAGTGAAGATTATTATATTGCGGCAAATTCTATTGACCTGCAGTATTGCACAATTGACTTGAGAGACGAGCTCTTGTTTTTCCTCACCCACAATTAAAGCAACGCGCAATTGAAGAATGAATAATCTTCGACACGACAGATTTTTTTATGCACTTTGCAGGGCCCTGCCAACTCGACTATTTTTACGAATCCCGATACATCGCTGACAGCTGTGCCGTGTTTTTATTCCTTTATGGATTCGCCAACCCTGGCTTGCAAATCATTTCATTTTAAAAAGGATTTAAAAAGTAAATAAACAATACTGAATTAATGAAAATAAGATTATTTACTCTTGGTTTATTCACATTTTATTAGCAAAATAGTCTAAAAAAGTAAAGTATTAAAATTATAGGGGAATCACCGTTGCATATTCGAAATAGAATTGCTAATCTTTTTGGTCTAACGTACTAAATCAATGGATACAATGCATTTTTACAGAATTAATAATACAATTTTAATAAAACAAATAAGAAATCCGTCCAAAAAATTTAAATAAACATCGAACAGCTGAAAGTAACGGATTAAATCCAGACAGAAATCTGGCTAACGCCTATTTGATAACAGTTGGCCACACTGCACCCAATTGGTGATTCAGATTTTGAGGGCAGACTTATTTTCCACTTCGTTTTTATGGCCCCCCTGTTTAAGGGATCGGAAAATTCGCAAAGGAGCTAAGCAGAGCAGCACAGGAAGTGGAAAGAAGCTAGAAAGATGACCTCGTACGTACGGGCTATGTACGACTTCAGCGGCGAGCCGGGTTCCTCCGAGTTGTCGATCGTCACGGGCGAGGTTCTCTCGGTGACGCGCAGTGACGTTGGCGAGGGATGGTGGGAGGGTAAAAACGCCCGCGGTCAGATTGGACTGTTTCCCGCCGCCTACGTTGAGGTCCTGTCCGCCGCCGAGGCCCAGAAGCTGAACTCCAGTGGAGCTGCAGCAGTACCCCAGGTTCCTGATCCTTTTGCCACTTCCCCACCGCCACGCTATGACCAAACGGCTGAGGATTGGGACGATGACGACGACTGGAGTGATGACAATGACACATACTCAGAGATCGGCCAGGGAGCACAAAAGGCACCAGCGGCAGCCGGTGCGACGTCAGCTCGAATCGGGGATTATGACCACAAATCGCTGCCAGGACCGCCAAACGATGACACCCAATCGTTGGCTTCTGCGGCTGGCACAGGAGCTGGTGGCTCCGGAACGGTGAAAAAGGGCATGTTTGCCAAGAGCTCTGACTCATATATACTCGGACTATCCAACACGACGGAGAAGATTCCAGAAAGCGAACTGGCGTACATCACACAGGTTGAAGATACCATCTATCAGTGGACGAAAAACCAATCTCCCTACTCCGTGGTTGTGGCCAGTCCCAAGAAGGAGTCCAAATTCAAGGGGATGAAGACGTTTATTGCCTACCAGCTGACGCCTAGTTTCAACAACATATCCGTAAGTTCGCTCCGCTATCGCCGTGATTAACAACACAATACGATAAAGCTCCCCCTCGTAATTCGTTGCTGTGTTGATTCCATTTCTGTGTTGATAATTTGTGCCTTGTTTTTCGCTACCCTCTGTCAAGGGTGATTTGGGCTTGGGCTTCATTCTGCCAGAATATCTCAAGAATATCTATTTTTCCAAAAAAATAACCCAATTATGCGCAATAATCGTACTAAAAGTTAATTTCTTTTCTTTTTATTGAACCATAAAGAGAACTAACAGAAGCTTCTTGGCTACCTTTGTTCTTTGTTGGGCAATGGCCTGCGTCGTGATTGTTTCTGCTTCTGGAGTGCCTCGCAACCTGACCACAGCGCCCCTATTCTCGCTCCTCTTTCCGTGACACATTCCATAATTAATTACTCATATCTAATCTGGTTTTCCCTTTCATTAGGTGTCGCGTCGCTATAAACACTTCGACTGGTTGCACGAGCGGCTGGTGGACAAGTTCGCCCTGATCCCGGTGCCACCGCTACCCGACAAGCAGATCTCCGGTCGATATGAGGAGCAGTTCGTGGAGCATCGGCGTGTCCAGTTGCAGGAGTTCGTCGACTGGGTGTGCCGTCATCCCGTTATGTCGAAGTGCGAGGTGTGGTACCATTTCCTAACGTGTCGAGACGAAAAGATATGGAAGTCGGGCAAGCGCAAGGCGGAAAGGGATCCCTACATGGGGGTGAACTACTGCCTGGCCATCTTTCCACCGGACAGGCATATACTGCCCTCCGTAATCGAAACACCGCTGGAGACCGGCATACAGTTCATTCACAGCATGGACGTGGCAGTGCGCAATCTGAACAACATTTCCAATGACATGGCCAAGCGGTCGCTGGCGCAGAGCAAAAAAGAATTCCAGCGCATCGGAGATGGGCTCTCGGACATGGCGAAGGCATTGGCCATCGACGAGAGGCGAGCACCCACCCGGAACGGCATCCCACTCTCCGAAAGCGTCGGTCGCATCGGAGGCATCTTTATCGGTATTGGACAGACTTTCGGCGATCAGGCGAAACACGACTGGATCCCACTCTCCGATCGTCTGCACATTTACAGGTCAGTTTATTATTTAAACTACTAGTTCTTGATTAACAATCTTGTATTGCATTTTAGGGGCGTTTTGAACTGCTTTCCGGACATCTTTTCCACGCACAAGGGCGCCATTCAGAAGCGCAAGGACTGCCAGCGCTCCCACGACGAGGGCAAGATGAGCAATCCCCAGCTGCAGGACGTCAACCGGCGCACAGACGTCGTCACCTACACCGTGATGGCGGAGCTAACGCACTTTAAAAGCGAGCGCGACACCCATCTGAAGCAGACCCTGAAGACCTTTATTAACGAGCAGATTAAGTTCTACCAGGGCGTGGTGGCGCGTCTGCAGGAGGCGGCTCGTCAGATTGAGTAGATTGACCTATGACTGGAGATCGGCAGGGAGCACAAAGAAGATGATGAAGGGAGAAACAAAGAAACCAACAACCACACAGGCACACACTTCCACAGATACTAAATGGTACACTGATATAGATGAAAACATTCGCACGCGCGCATTTCAAATGCTTTAGGAGGAACTCTTACTTTAAGTGTGGTTTTAACTGACCATTTCAAAACAAAAACAAAACAAAACAAAAAAAATATTCAATAATGTTGTTTGTAAGTAAAAAGTTGCGTATTTATACAGAAATTAACGTTTATATGCCTATTATACACTGAACTTGAAAATCAAATATAATTATATTTATACAAAAGCAATTGAGATACTTGCGCAATTACTCTCCACGCACTCCGACTGACTCATCGTGGGCTAGATACTTTGTGTATCTATTGGTAGTTCTCTGGTCTCTGGAATTCTGGAAGAACAAAGAAAGGAAGACGATCGTTTGGTTTGCTATTCTGTTGCCATTATCAGCGAAATTCTCTAAAAGGGTTTCTCTTTATTTTGTCCATTTTCATTTTCATTTTCATGCTTTTTGCTTTGCCATTTTGCCATTTTTCGCGTAATAAGTTTTTGTGATTCTTGTGTTTGGTTTTCTTTTTCATTTTTGTATCTAGAACATAAGGGTTAGATTGCACAAGTTGCACAAGGGGTCTCTCCATTGTGTTTATAAATAATCAGCGTAATAACTATTAAAAAAAAAACAAAAAAGAAAACACATTTCGGAATGAATACAAAATTGTTTGTTTGCCTTTTAGCGCTGCGGTTCGGTTCGGTTCGATTTTTGGTTATTGGGGTTAAGGAGTTAAGGTGTTAAGGAGTTAGGATTGTCCTGGCGATTAAGGATAGCTTGGGTAATGGGATAAAGGATATGGATTTCGGGATCGGGGCTCACTAAGTGTAATACATCTAGATAAAAACGCTATATACAGACACACGAGTTAATAATAATAATATAACGCAGCTTGAGATAATAATAATAATAGATTTTGGTTAACAATAATACAATAATTAGGTTTTTTTTTTACGCCTTCTGCTTTTTGTCGCTCTACTACTTTGTTTTTTTTTTTAGTTTTCGTGTTTTTTCTTTTGCCATTTTTTTTTTAACAAACTACCAATAACAAATTTTTACTAATTCAATTTAAGTTTCATCATCTTTTGTGTTTTTTGTTTATAAATTATTGTTGTTGCTTTCGGGTTACCTTGTTGTTACTATTCCTGTGTATTAAATTAAAGGAAAATCATGATTTATCCTTTACCAATTCCTGGCGGTAAAACGGCCAATACGATGCCTCTATATATATATATGTCTATATATACTTGTAGTTAATATTACACACAAGTGTTATACATATATGCCTTATACGTTTATGTTTAATATGCAAGTGTCGCAGTCTGGGCTAGTCTGTCCCATAGTCTCCCCCTAGTTTCTAGCCGTAGTCGCCGCCAAAGCGTCCGTGCTTGTTGCTCCCGGTGCTGTTCTGCAGCTTCTCCGCCAACAGTGCTGCCTTCTGTTGCATGTAGGGATTGAAGTGTTGCATGTACATGGATGCAGCGGCGGCAGCAGCATAGTTATTGGCGTAGTTGCTTCCCCTTTGGTTGCTATTTCCGGGCCATTGCTGCTGCTGCTGCTGTTGCTGTTGCTGCTGTAGGTGTTTATGTTGCTGCTGTTGCTGATGTTGTTGATGTTGCTGCTGGTTCTGCTGCTGCTGCTGTTGCTGCTGGTGATGCTGTTGCTGCTGTTGTTGATGCTGATGCTGCTGCCAGTAGCCCTGCTCCGACATATAATCGCCATCCTTCTGATACAGATACGAATTGAGCAGCGATTCGCGAGCGGCGGCGGCGGCCGCCATCTGATTGCTCTGGAACATGTTCTCCATGGCCGCCGCCGTGGGATAACAATACTTGTTGCTACTATTGTTGCTATGGTTTTGATTGTTGGCTGCTGGAAGTGGTGGTTGCTGTTGCTGAGACTGCTGCTGCTGCTGTTGCTGTTGCTGCTTAGCGGCATGGTAGTTATAATCCTGCTGCTGCTGCTGCTGCTCCTCGTAGCTGGTTGTCCTTGATCCTGATACCGGTCCCGCTGCAGGTGCTGGCTCCTTTTGAGCCCGGCTTGACTGTCATTCGCCGGTGGCCGTCACCGTGGTCCACTGCCAGGGGCTGTTGTAGCCTTGCTTGGGATTGCTGCAAGGATAGGACTTTAAAGATTACTGATTCAAGGATAAATTTGATATACCGACCTGCCGAAGAGAGGATGCCACAATGCCGAGTTTGCGTCCATTCCGCCAGCTCCGGCTGCTGCTGCCGCCGCCGCCGCCTCTGCCAGGTGCTGCTGCTGGACATCCTGGGGCAGCATGTTGCCGCGCTTTCGCTGATGCTGCGACCCGGCAGTGGTGTGCATCTGCTGCTGCTTGGCCTGCTCCAGGGGGTTGTAGGTGACACAGGCCTTGCTGGATCGGAGCGTACGTCCAGTTCCAGAGTCCTTGGCTTGGTCTGGAACCGATTTGTGCATGGAAGGCTGGTTGCGCATCCTGTCGAAGGGCACGTTGAGCAGGGGCACCACGTTGGCCTCTGGCTCCAAAAGATTCGAAAGTGATTTGATGGTCAGTCGGGGTTTGTGCTCTGCGGGCGCAGGGGCAGCGGCAGGTGCCGTGGCTGCCGGAGCAGCTGAAGGCGGAACTGGAGTACTGGTGTTTGCCACTGGGGCCTGCTTGGACTTGTTGAAGTCCGCTTCTGGTTCCCGCCTGGGACGTTTGTGCTCCTGGTGGTGATGCGATGTGCTGGACGACGAAGAAGACGTCTCTTTGCTGGCATCCCAGTTGAGGAACTGCGGCAACTGTGGCTGCAGGAGCTTCTGCATGAGTGCCATCTCAACGGGATTGGTAAACCCATTGAACGGATTGGATGCAGCAGCCGTTGTTGAGGGAGAAGCAGGAACAGGAGCTGGGGCAGGCGCTGTCGCTGGGGGAGGCACCGGTGTGGGCACCTTAGGCTGTTGCTCCTCCGCTGGCTTCTGTTTCATGCAATGCTTGTACAGCTCGTCCAAGTGCTGCAATCCGAACTGGCTGTTGTACAGCGGAAGGAGATTGCTCATAAACTTTCGCTGGAGTCCCAGGGGATCCTTCATGGTCTTGAAGAACTCCTGCGACAGCTGCCCAAAGTAGGGCATCCACAGCATCTGCTGGAGCAGCGCCAGGGTGGTGGCGTTTAGATCCGTTGAGAGACTCGAGTCCGCTGGCGATGGAGGAGTGGGAGCCACTGGAGGTACTGCTACGGCTGGAGGCTTGGGCTGGATAGGCACGGATTTTGGTAGTGATTGCTTCGGACTGGGACTTCGGGCTTTGCTGGGCACCATTACCACCGGATCGGGCTCCTTTGGTATCTTTGCTGTCTGCTCCGCTTCCGTTTTGAGAATAGCCTCCAGCTGTTCCATGGTCACCACAAGGATATTTGGATTCTGGATGATCTCCGGGTAGGCAAATGCCTCCGGCAGCCTTAGCTCTGGCCTGGTGGTTAGCAGCAGGGGAATCTCGCGGGCCGGCGAAGCCAGCACAGCGCCAAGCCGATCCTTTGGCACGAGTATAGGATCGGGCACCTTCCACTGCGGATTGCTGATCAGCATCTTCAGCTGGGTTAGTGCGTCCGGATCCTTGTCCATCTTGATGCTGGCCTTCGGGCGCTTCTTCAGCGGCTGGCTGGAGTCCTCTCCCTCCTCATCATCGATAACTACGGTCTCCAGCTTGCCCTCTCGTCCCACTTTGCCCAGGTCCATGGGCTCCGCCTGCTGGGGATTGCTGTTCAGCTTGAGGAACTGCTCCAGGATGAGGTTCTTGATAGTCTCCGACGTGGTCTCCACCTCTGCCGGTATGGAGTTGGCCGGCAGTTGGAGTTCCCGCTCCGGAGACTTCAGTATGTCCGAGCTGGAGGTAACGGCACACTGGCTGCGAGACTCCGATGGTGGACACACCTCCTCCCGTTTCTTATAGCTTAGATCCTTCGGCGTCTCCTCGGGATTTGCTTCGCCCGCTGGCTGCTCCTTTTCCTTCTCCGGTGTGGGAGTCGGCGTGGGCGTTTGGGTCAGCTCCACCGTGGCCGGAGTAGGCGGATGAGGTTCCCTATCCGCAGCATCCTGTTGCTTCTCGAAGGCTTCGATCCCCAGGAAGAGCTCCCCGTTCAGGCCCTCGATCTCGCCGGCCTCGTTAAAGGACAAGCACTTTGGGGCATCGTCGCTGTCCATGTTGAGAATGCTGGGCAGGTCCTTGCCGAGATCGGGCACGCAGAAGGAGCTCAGTTCGTCGGACGTTGATGTGGAATTCTGCTGGTTGTTCTCGGCACTGGTGCTGCTCTCCTGGACGAGATTGTCCTCGCAGCTGCGCTTCACCAGCGAGTCGAGCAGGTCGGCCCCACTGCTCCCGTTGTCGCTGCTGCAGTTCTGGAGCAAATCATCGGCGTCGTCCAGCAGATCCTTCAAGTTCTTGGTATTCGCATCGAGGCTCTCCACAGAATCGTGTCCCCCAGCAGCCAGTGGTGGCTTGTCCTGCTCCGCTTCGACGGGAGACGCCTCCGCGGTGGCTTGAACCAAGGCGACATCCCCCTTGGGCAGGAACAGGCCAGTCTTGGGGCACAGCTGCAGCTCCATGGGCGATGGAGTGGAGCTCTGATATGTGGGAGTGTTGGTCTTTGTGGCCTTGGTGGAGGCGTTGGTCTCCTCGCTGTCCAGCAATCCGTCAAAACAGGGCGTGGGCTCCGGGGTATGTGGTTCGGGTTGTTGGGTCGGTGGAAGCACCACCACATCCTCTATAACCGCGGTTAGATGGCCGTTCTCGAACTGTTCTTGCTCCTGATCCTCCTCCTCGTCTACCTCGTCCGGGAGCTGGGTGCCACTGTCCTCCCAGTCGTGCAGCAGATTCTGGGCAATACCGGACAGCTGCTGCTCCGGCTGGGTCTCCTCCTCGTGCTGCTCCAGCTCCTCCTGGTTCTCTTGCTGTTCGTGGTGCTCCTCTTCATCCTCCTCCGCCTCCTGGACCTGGTGCTGGTGGTGCTCTCGCTTCACCTTCATCAGCGGGGCGGTGGTGCCGTGGAAGAACTTCACTATCCTAGTCGAGGAAGCATCTGTGCGCGGCATGGACCGCCAGCCATTCGTAGTCTTTGTCAAACGTATCCGGTTTCTCTTGTCGTAGTCCTCGCAGCGCACCTCCACGATCCGGGTATCGTCCTGCTTGACCCACAGGAAAATGGGATTGACGCTGGGCGTTGCGGGCGAGGCCTCGGATGGGGGAGCGCTGACAGGAGTTGCAGTGGGATTCGGAAATGGTGCAGGAGTGGGAATGACAG
This sequence comes from Drosophila pandora, assembly GCA_021223865.1. Lineage (NCBI taxonomy): Eukaryota > Metazoa > Arthropoda > Insecta > Diptera > Drosophilidae > Drosophila > Drosophila pandora. Next base: position 43,043 of record JAJJHT010012220.1, read on the forward strand.
CCGGCGGTTCCGGCGGCACTGTCGTCATCTCCTGGACTTTGGATTGGGCCCTTAGCTTTGGGCTGATTCTTCTTGGTGCTGGAGCTGTTGTTTTGGTTTCAATTTTCACGGCAGCAGTCTGCGGCAAGGATTTGGCTGGTTCTATGTTCGGTACAGGAGGGATTACGGGCGTACGAGTCACTGGAGGAAGAGGAGCGGGAGTGGGAGTGGGAGTGGGAGCTGGAGCTGGAGCGGGAGTGGGAGCAGGGGATAGGATAGGAGTTGGAGGAACGGCGAGGGGTGGCAGCTCCACGGCCGTACTGCACTTTGGTTCTGTTTTGATCTCGCGTAGCACATTCTTGTTGATGCGTGGCGTGTTGGCCACCTTCAAGTGTCCAAACTTTTGCTTGGCCCGGGTATTCTTTCCTTTCGCACCCTTCCCCCGCCGCCGGCTGGACTGCTCTTCAAAGACCAGGAAGATGTCACGGGCCACTCTTCGGCGCTCCGATTTCCGGTGGCATACCGGAGGAGCTGCTTCCAACTCCTGCTTGACAATTGGCACTCCACCGCCATTGGTGGTGCTATTGTTGTTATTGTTGGCATTCGCCTCCGGGTTAACTTCATCCTGACTTCCGTTAGCTGCGCATTCACTTGGCCTGCAAGTGTTCCGGGGCATTTTACGGCCGGATGCGTCTCCGTTAGTCCGTGATCAGTGGCACAACGCTGGTCATTTTCCGATTGGCCCCACCGCCTATTGCATATTCCGCTTTCCTGTTGCTATTCTGCACTCGTTTGCTGCACCTTTTGCTTTCCTTTCCTTGCCTTTCCTTTCGTTTCGTTTTGTTTCGCTCCCACCCCCCTTGTATACCGTATCCGTATTTTTCTGATTGGGAGCAGCGTTCGTTCTGATTGGCAACGCAGGTACGACTTCAACGCGGCCCCTTTTCGTCCGTTCACACCGTTTGCATTGCAATTGCAGTTGCAGATGCCCCACCAGCGTTTCTAATTCAGTTAATTTCGATCCGCACTCCGCTATTTTGCTATGTGCTGCTATGCACTACGCTATGTGTTTTACGTTGACAAAATCAATGAATTTTGTATATATGCGCTGTTCGGAGGTTGCCACCTTTTCTGAATTGCGCGAAAGAGACGGTGGCGACGGGGCCATGGTCGGTGGCGGAAAAGCTTATTGTGGGGTAGATTTTTGGGGTAACTACGATTTTGTTAACGCTTTATTTATTTCCTTATTTATTTGCAAGTTCTAGCACCTTACGGCTGCTTTAAAATAACAATAAATCAATCACATAGATATTAGTTTTACAAGTTTAAACGTTTGAGAAATAAAAGCTTATACCAAATAATAAGCTTATTAATTAGATTATTGGATTAGTATTAACAGCTGTCAGGCAATAATTTTCTTCTTTCAGAATCAAGGAATAAAAAAAATAAAACACAATTTAAAAAAAATCTATATTCATAAATTATACTATCATCAAGAACTTAATGGCCAATGAAAATATGAATTATAATAATTACTTATATACTTAATTAAAATTTTCATTCTTTAAACTTTAAAAAAGCTTGGCAACTCGGATCGATCGAGTTCTTTCTGGCCACACTGCATGTAGAAACCCATGTAGAATCGGTTGTAGAGAGAAATATTAAGTATCCGCAGCGTGGCCACACTGATCTAGAATCTAAATCACTCGACCAATCGTTTGTTGTTGTGCTGTACGGTGTGCTTTTCGATCTCGCGACCGCTACTAATGAGAAATCTCTAATTATTTTGCAACGTATATATGCAAGTGTACATATATCCATAAGTGACAAATAGGCAGCAACGGGAAAGCGAAAAGCGAAGCCAACTGCATATGCGATTATCGGGTGTTCCTGGGTGTACATACGTGTGCGTGGGTGTGCGAATAAATAATAATACGAAATGAACGAGCAGCAGCAACAACAACTGCCCATCGAGCAGCACTACTACCAGCGCAGCTCCCATACCAGCAATTCCTTATCAGACAGCCGGGATTACGATACGAACTCGTCGCGTACCTCGCTCTCCGGATCTCCGCCAGCCCCCTCTTCCTCCAGATCCATTTCCCTGGACTTTGATGGCGGGTTCGGGACGATGGGTGGCGGAGCCCTGTCTCAACTGCTTGCCCCCAAACTGGAAGCGGAGAGCGCCCTGGGGATCATCCACGCTGACAGCTACAGCCTCTACAGAGCACCAGGATCCATAGAATCCACCAGCAACGAGCAACAGGTGCTGGATCTCGGGCTGACGCTCGAGCAGGACGATGTCCAGCTCTCAGAATCCACCTACAATGCACTATTCAGCCATGAGAATCAGTCCAGCACATCCATCACACATCCATCACTACAGAGTCACATACAATCCAAGTCCGAGGAAGCGGAGGACGAGGAGATGCACCAGCTCCTCACCCTTCCCGCCACTCAGCTCACGCCCATGCCCATTACGGTCATACCCATCACATACCATCACACAGAGTCCCTGAATCCCGGTCTGGGCGAGGTGCCCCTGATAGCCACATTGAGCGAGGACACTGGCCAGGTGCTTAACCTGGACGACATCTGCTTCACCCTGGAGTACCAGTTCGAGAACCAGAAACTCGTCCAGGTCCAGCCGCCCACCGTCGTCTCGCTTAGCATGATGGCCCCCGCCTCGGAGGGGGTGGCTCCCATCCTACCCAACTGTGATAATGGCCAGGGAGTCGTCGTGAACTCCAACAGCAACTCGATGGAGGCCACTTCTCCGGCGTATTTCACCGTTGAGACGAGGTAGTCTACTTTGCATGCACTCCTCCCTCCCAGCTGCATGAATTCCTGATGATCTGCTTGCAATATATAGTATTTTCTGTGATTTTTTGCCCACCTGTTCTATTTTTTTGCAATTTTTGATTTTATTTTATGATTTGAATCGAACAAAATCCATAATTAATTATTTTGAAATGTGTCACCCTGATTGAGACTGTGATCATGAGCATTTTCGAACCAATTATAATGATCATCGCCTTGCCAAAAATTTCAAATATTATAAAATCATAATTTTTCTTTCTTTAGTTTTTAAGCAGACCTTGAAATAATATGGTTTAATAACAATTATTTAATTATACTTTGATTTAAAATAGGTATAAAATTTGTGAAATTCAGATTTAAATCTGAGTTTTAGCTTCGTCCGGAATGCTTTTTGTCGGAGTTGGCCAATTATAGTGGGCCGTCAGGTGTGCCCTTCGCATTCTGTGACCCCCGCCCAGGGACAGTCCCACCAGGGATCCCCCTCCTTCACAATTCCCCTCGCTCTGCTAATTTTCCACTGCCCACACACTACAAAAAATATATATATGAGAGGAAAAATATTTTTCTAGCGTCTGCCGTGACGTGTCCGGCTTTTATTTTTATTTTTTTGATTTTATTTCACTTTTTGTTTGGCTCCCCCCAAAAAAAGAGAAAATGATTTTTTCGATTTTCTTCCTTGTCGAGAATTTTTGTTGGCAAATATCGACCATTCCAATGTCCACTTATTACAACGCGGTGTCCGAATCGTTTGCATGTTGTTGCTAATTGCCTGATTTGTGTTCTCAGCCTGCTGCTTTTTCAAATATTATTTCTTTTTTGGTCCAATCCTGAAGACCATTTCGACTTTCTCGTACCCTCGTTATACTTTCGTATAGTTGCCCATGTCGCGATGGGAATCATAAAGTTGCATGCCGCGGCCTTCTCTTCGGATGATGATTGTATTGAAATTGTTTGTTTGGGCTAAAAATAGTTGCACCGATGAACGCATTTAGATTGTATCTCCCCTGCCGCCGCCCCCCATCTCCGCCGATCAGAATGTATAGATGGTCGGATACACATATATATCCATCCATGTAGGTGTACATCTCTACAATGTGGTGGTGGTCCGGGACGGTCGGTTTTTTCCCAAAACTCATTCACACTTGGCTCTAAAGTGCCGGTTCACAAAATGGACTATGTAAATGATGGCGTTGGGATTGTGAAATTCTCCCCCGAAAACTCAAGTCCCAAAGTCCCACAAAAAAGTTCAATTTGCCACTAAAAACAGACTTTTCTTTAGACTTCTTTTTCCCAAAAGGGCACAGTTTCTATGTGTGTCACAGGGTATTGTGCTTTTAGAGTACCTAAGTGATAAGAGTGGGTTAATTTTATAAAATAGATAATGATAAAGATCACAATTGCAATAGATAATGGGGGAAATGGCTTTGGAAAGTTTTTATTAATTTTTTAAATTTATTGGAAACAATAGTCTATTTTTAAAAATCAACATTCTGTAGGTGCCTAGGGTTCTAAACTCATGCGTCACACTATAAATTATTTATTTATAAACTTATTAAGCATATTTTTAATAATTAACAGTCTATGAGTATTAAAATAGTCACTGAATTTTTGTATATTCTATTGAAGAATTTTGGGTTCCAGTTATAATAGATAACTTGGAAAACTGAGTTTGGAAAACTATTATGTTATTTTCCAAAATTATTGGAAATCAAAGATTCTTTAGGTATGTAGGGTTCTTAACGCATGAGTCACATTATAAATCATTTTATTTATAAACATATTTTTAATAATTTACAGTCGATAAGTATTAAAATAGTCATAAACTAATTTTCCCTGCTCTTAAGTCCAAATGATCTGTTGTGATGGGGTGAGTCCGCACTCTTGAATAGTTGTTGCTGCCTCTGGTATTTTCATTATTCTGCGGTACAATAATTTTTCAATTTTTCATCTATGCCTTGTTTTTTTCCCAGCATCCCCACCCTCGACCACCCGGGCCTCCCTTATCCGTTGGCCTTTCGGCGACGACGCCTTTTTGGCTATTTTTACCGCCATGAGTAGTGTTCCCTCAATCATATTTCTCATTTTTCAGCACTCCTGCGATTAGAAGAGGGGGCCTCTTGAGGGTGGCTGGTATAAGGGGGACCATGGGATGGGCGGTAGGGATAGGAAAAGGGGTGGGAGGGCTGACCAGGGGGCCAGGGGCGCACGATGCCCGTCACTCAGCCAGGCCAGCCGTCTCAGCGCCCACGCACTTGCTGGTGGTACTACAATATTTTCCTATTTTTCTCTTCGGTGTTCGCCATAGTTTCGGTTGCCGTCTGTTATTTTCCTTTGGCATTTGTTATGTTTTGGCCATGACAACATTAAATATTAATTAATCTGATTAATAAGAACCGAAAAGCCTCCAGAGAGCCTTTGTTTTTTCCCTTTAAATGTTCTTTTCTGTCAACTTTTCTGTTTTATTTTTCACAATTTTCCACAGAACATATTTTCTAGCTGATCTTAAATCTTGTTTTTTTTGGGAAAAATATATCTTTGGAAGAAATTTCTTTAAAAGAAGCTATAATTTTTGTTATTTCTAGGGATGTGTTGGGGAACCCTTTGTTTAAATTTTGTTTTTTATTCTCTCGAGAAAGCTTTTGTATTTATTTCTTTTATGTTTTTTGTTGACGCTCTAACTCGACTAATCGCAATCTGTGCAGTTTTTATATATTCATGTGTATATGTTCATATACTTGTTGCGTTTATTATATATACAAAGATCTTAACGGCCCACTGACACACAAATCGGGAGGAAAAATGCCCCACCCGATGCGATTTTCTGTTTGTTTCCAACTGCGGATCCAATAAATTTTTCGCCTCCGGCTTTTCCCCTTTTTCATTTCTCGAACCAATCTTCCAGCTATGTGGACGATTACGATCAGAATGAGCTGGACGAGGATGAGCAGCTGGCACATTGCATCCAGCCGGGCGTATTGCACAAAGAAGACCAAGAGTATGAGGAGGACGAGGTCGGCAATCAGGATGAGAATGATCAGCTCATGGCACTGGCCTACGAGGTATCACACCCACTCTCCAATCAGCATCCTAGCCAAGCTAGCCAAGTGTTTAACTAACGCTTCTTGTAGCGACTCGCCATCCTAATCCTAGTGTTAGCGGAGATTCCGAATCCGCTGTAGGCGTAGCGTGTAACCAAGTTCTGTTAACCAAAGAAAGCGGTGCGTAGTGCGTAGCTTGATTCGAACTCGTGCTGCCCGATCTGCCCATTTCTCACCGAATAATCCCGCATGGTCCCATTTGATCGTGACTGTCTCATTCCATTGAACCCACAAGTGCCCTGAATGTGTTTGATAATGCTATCTTTGCTCTGCCCACTCTAGAGTTCCGACGAGGCTCTAAGTCGCTATAGATGTAACTACGAGAACTGTTACCGCAGCTATAGCACGATTGGAAATCTGCGAACGCATTTAAAGACACACACAGGTGAGTAGTGTTTTAATTTAACTCTTACATAAATCTGCTTGTACAACATTGTTCTGATAATCGATTAACGAATCGATTAAGGTATTCCTTTCAAGAATCTGATCGTTATTGACGAAGATATAGCCTTCCGATTGGGCCATAATGCCCCTCCATGGGATTTTCAAAGGGGATCCCCCAGAAAATTTAACAAAAAATCTGAAAAATATTTTGTTCCCATATTTTAATTGAATCTGATGGGGAATCGATCCACAAATCGATTAAGGTATTCCTCATAGGAACCCGAAGCTTATGGACAGAAATATAGCTTTGGGGGCGTCATGTCTTCTACCGGCTTTGTCTTTGTTACACTGAAATAAACTTTTCTTTCATAAAGAAATAAATACATACATATATAAATGGAAATTAATTGATAAGGAGCACTTTAATGTGTTTGTTTCCTGTGCGGATGATAACTATAAAGTGACTCATAATTGTAGATGCTTGATTTCACAATATCTTTATCTTTATTAAACCCTTTTATAAAATTTTCCGCTACGTCCATGTCGATTAGGGCCTTTTTAGTTAGGGATTTACATTTTCATTTTCTTAATAATAACATAATTTTTGAATTTTTTAGGCGATTACAGCTTCAAGTGCCCCGAGGAGGGATGCAACAAAGCGTTCCTGACATCATACAGCCTGAAGATCCACGTCCGTGTCCACACGAAGGTGAAGCCCTACGAATGCGAAGTGACCGGCTGCGATAAGGCCTTCAACACCCGATACAGGTGAGACATAGCTCTTTCAAAAATCGATAGAGTGATAACTGGGAATAGACCAATGGCTGCAGTGTGCTAATCACACTCTATCTGACAGATTGCACGCTCACTTGCGGCTACACAATGGCGAGACGTTCAACTGCGAGCTGTGCCAGAAGTGCTTCACCACTCTGAGCGACCTCAAGAAGCATATGCGCACCCACACCCAGGAACGACCGTACAAGTGCCCGGAGGACGATTGCGGCAAGGCCTTCACTGCCTCCCATCATTTGAAGACGCACAAGAGGACGCACACCGGCGAGAAACCGTATCCGTGTCAGGAAGACAGTTGCCAGAAGTCGTTCAGCACATCACACAGTCTCAAATCGCACAAAAAGACCCACCAGCGACAACTGACCAACAAGGGCCGTAAGAAGAAGCCGGGAAAGCAGGGGAAGCTCACGGACCTGGATCAGGATCAAGAGAATCTTCCGGATCACAGCCAGCTGGAGGAGCAGGAAGAGGGAGAGGAGAGGTCGGAGATGATGGTCCTAAATCCAGGAAGTCATTGCTCCGAGACCACCAGCACAGATAGTGAAGTGGTTTTGCACACTCTCACGGCACAGGATCAAATGCAGAGCGTGTTCATCCTCTCGGAAGACCAACCACTGACCTTACCAGAAACATCACAAGCTTATCAATTGTCCTACGCAGCTGAGGAAGAGATACCCAGTCCCTGGGTGGATGCCGGGGTGCTCGTTTCCAAGCCCATCATTCCCATGGCACCGGTTACAGATGCCTGTGTAGCGTTGCCCACGGAGATGCCCAGCTTCGTCGATTTGAAGCCCACCTTTGGCAATGGCGTGAGCGGGAATATGGAACAGCCCCAGGCGGAGATCATGGACGTGGAAATAGTGCCACCAGCACTACCAACTCCGACCCTGGAGCTCAACCTGCAGAACATTGAGGAGCTGCTGAAGCAGGACTCTAGCTTCGACAACGAGGAGGACATGGAAACCGAGTCCCTTCTCAATGATATCCTCATGACCATCGACAATAACAGTGCCCTGCTCCAGGAAACCCTCCACCAGGCATCTCAGGTGCCCACTGACGCATCTGGCTTGGTGGAACTGGACATTCGGGACAATAAACCAACTCTGAAACAGATTACGGCTGATGCGGGTATCTGCAACTGCACCAACTGCAAGTGCGATCAGACCAAGAGCTGCCACGGCGGGGACTGCGGGGCATCTAGTCAGAAATCGACGAGGACAACCACCACGACCTTGGCCACTCCGAAGCCGAGTGGCGGGAAACGCATCTGTGGCAGCAAAAAAGTGAGTAAACGAGAGGCGGAAATGAACCAGAACATCGAGGATGTTGCTTTGCTGCTGCAAAACCTGGCTTCCATGGGCAACGCCAGCTCCTCGGGCGGCGGTTGCTGTGGCGGTGGTGCGGCCAAGCCTGCTCCATCCACTGGCGGCTGCTGTGGACAACCGAAAATTCAGCCAGAGCCGGCCAAGAGTTGCGGTGGCAGTTCAACATCCGGAGGCGGTGGCTGCTGCGGTGGGGGAGGAGCTCCTCCTGCACCTCCACAATCTACGGGCGGCTGCTGCTCCAGTAATAAACCAGCTCCAGCTCCAGCGCCGCCTACAGCTTCGGGCTGCTGCTCCGGCAAGGCCAAGGCCCAGGAGCCACCGGTCATCACCAGCGCCCCCGCAACCGCCGTCAAGGGGAACTCCTGCACCTGCAAGAGTCCAGCGGAGGGCGTGGCCAACGGCTGTTGCGTGGTGATCTGCATTAAAACGCTGCAAGCGCTCCGCAAAGTTCTGACGCGCCGGAATCTAAACCTAATGCTTTGTCCACAACAGGACTAAACTAGATGGCTAAGAACTACTTATGTACACTAATCCCAACAGTTTACTCCCAATGTTTCACGTAGGCCACAGCCCCAGACCATGTAATCGATTAAGTATTGTGCCTGTATAAAGTATTTTCTTAATTTTTTGTTAACCATAAACGACGTAAGATCAAAGCCGAAATTGTTCAGACAGTTTGCATTGCATTTAAAGTGAATATGATCCATCAAAAGAATGTGATACCAGCGGAGGCTGGGCGCGCTACAACTTACAATCACCACCCACGATGACTACATTTAATGTCCCAGAGTACAGATCTAGTAATCCAAAGCAGCTTCCGCCAAGCCTTTTGCCAATAAATCCATTACTTGGAGATATGCAGACCTTATCTAAAACATAATATATGGGAAGTGTACGACTAATAAACATGGCCAGACAATTGATAAAAAAAAAGTCAGTCAGCTCCCATTAATCTAAAGCTCTTGTTTTTGTACTTTTATATACATTACACACATGTTTATATATTTAACTTGTTAAACATCTATGCGTTTACTAACCATTATAATTTAATATTACCCCAGATCCAAGGCAAATCATGCGTTTAGGGACGTGATATTTATGAGGGGTTCAAATGTTATTTTATGTAAAATATATCAGATTACTTTCGAGTTCTTTTTTTTATCGAGTTTATGACGCTTTATAACATGCCAAATACGAACAGATATATATTTGTTACTGTTGTCTTTATGTCCAAAATAAATCATCTGTATAAAGTCGAATAAAACATAAAACTAAACTTGTTGTAAAGATTATTATTGCTCCAATATTGCTGCTGCAGCTGTAGATGTTGCTTGTTGCCCATGCTGTTGCTGCTCCTGCTCCTGCTCCTGCTGCTGCTGCTCTTGCTTTTTGGCTCCGGAATGTGGACTGCAGTTGCTATCAATCCAGATAGAGATGCGGCTTTAAATTCTACAGAATGTGCTTTTGACCCCCTAAAATATACTCCTAGTACTCGCTCTGATCCACACTTGTTTTCTAATCCTCGCCAGCTGGTATGACCTCCTCTAGACGCCGCACGAACTTAACGCGCAGCTCCGTCACATTATCGCCCTTCAGCTGATCCTGCGAGATGATCCAAGCACACACCACCCAAAAGCACACTAGATTAGAGACAAAGCGAACCAAGTATTCCACATGAACATGACTTGCCTGCACGAACCAGCACTGCACCTCCAACTGTACCATCTCCAGTGCGCCGCGGATGCAGCCGCTCAGGATGGCGCTGTAGCGTAGATTGGTCAAGTCCGGCGGTAGCTCGACGAATTCCGTCAGCGGATTGCTGTCGAACAGAAGCGAGAACTCGTCCGAGGACGGGGACCAGTTCGAGATGGTGGGCTGGATGTTGAGGTAGATGCGGAACGCCTGCTGAACTCTGTCCGCTGTTTCTCGCAACTCCAAACATCGGGGCGCCGAGGTGCGGGCCAGAAAATCCTCGATCAGGCGCATACCCATATTGTAGCCGATCCGCTCCAGCTGCTTATTCACATCCTCGACGTTCTCGAAGTCGCGCAACATCTGGGTGACCAGTGCCCCATAGGTGAGTGTCAGGAACTCCGAGTTCTGTGTTTTTTGTACAAATGGAAATAAAATAGAAAGTAAAAAGCAGACAGCGAATAAAAATCAATCCACAACAACCACAAATCAAACATTTTCTTAAGTTTAAAAACAATTCTTGGTATTTATTGAGTGGAATTTCTGATTGCATTTGTATCTGCCCCTCATAAGTAACTTAATTTTCGGTAATTGTTGGTGTTAAGGTTAAGTATTTAATTTCCATAATGCGGTGACTATTTTCGATTCGTTTCAGCTTCATTTCACTATTTCAAAAATCTATAAATGCATGTCTATTTTTTGAAAATAAAACATTTAAATTTGAACTAAAAAAATTAACAAATATTATAGAATTTTTAAATAAACTTTCCTAATAGATTGCATTGTTTTTAATGATACAATTAATACATAAACATAGCTATTTGCAATTGTTTTTCAAAGAACATGCTAAATAGATTTTTGGAAAAGTGAAAATGGCTTCAATATCGATTTGAAAACAAAAATGTAATACCCTTGGTGGCCACTGAAGTACAAAAATACAATACCAAGGATTTAAAACGAAAATCGGTTGGTGTTTAAGGTTTAAGGACAGGTGGGTGAGACAGATTGTGGGTGACACGACTTAGGACTAAGAGCTATCATCTACTTTTGTTTGTATCTACATCGACGCTTCCGATTTGATTGCCGTGATGGTGATGCTGGGTGTTTGGTGCGGCGCGATCAGCTTCGGTGGTGCTCTGGCTGTGCCTCTGCTCAGGGTCACACTACTGCTTTGCGACATCGGAAGACTACCGCTGTCTGAGCCCGACTGATCACCCTTCTCCTGGGCCGAGTGGAACCGTCCACCTTCGCCTCGGGCTCTGTTCATGGCATGCCGGTGGCGAGATTCGTGCAGATACTTGCAGCGCTCCTTGGGTATACGGGACTCCAGTTTCGCTCTGGCTTGCCGCCGGATTAGAATCCTTTTGTACTGCTTGGCATTTACGTAGAGCGGCTCCTCGTCCGCCTCCCCCTTGGAGCTCTCGTCCTCGCTGTTTGTATTTGTTCCCGTGGTACTAGTGCTGACATCGGCGTTAATATTGTTGGCAGAAGAGTTAACAGCGGCTGATGTGGACTGCGGTTGTTGCTGTGGCTGTGGTTGCGATTGGGCCTGCTGCTGGGGTTGCTGGGCCACCACAACGCCTGTAGCTCCGGCGGCCGCTGCTGCTGGATTGACTGCAGCCATGGCCGTCTGTGGCACCATGATGATCTGCTGGCCTCCAGTGGCTGTCGCCTGGTTGGCATTAGCAGCTGGAGTTATTTGCACCAGCTGTCCGTTAATATTGAGGTAATGGGAAGAGGGCTGGGAGGTGAGACCTGCCGCCGCTGCTGCAGCCGCATTGGGATCCAGAGCGGCAATCGTGGGCGTCTGATAGAAGATAGTTTGGCCATCCGGCAGTTGCATCACCTGCATCTGTGGCTGCTGCTGCGCCTGGAGCATGATCTGGTTGGCCTGAAGAGGGATTAACTGAGGCTGCAAGCCTGCCGTTGTAGCCTGCGCCTGGGGTTGTTGCCCGATTATAATTTGAGCCGCTCCAGTGGGCAGTAGCGGCATGGGTATTACTTGAATCGGCTGAGCATTGGCTGATCCGGCTGCCACATTGTTTCCGTGGCTAGTGGCATTGACACCACTGTTGTTGTGGTTATTGGCGGCGGTGGCGGAGGCGGCGGAGCTCATTCTAGTCGTGGCTGTGGGGCGTGTTGCGCTAAAATGGTTTTCCATAGCCCGGATTTGTGTCCCTCAAGCCCTCAACACACTTACTGGAAAAGCGAATGAAGCCGATTTTGAGGGTGGGTGGCACTTCAATAGATTCTAGCAAAAGCTAACCTTACAACTATTGGACTGATTTTTCCCGATTCCAAGACTCCATGCTGTTATCCCCCATCTCAATCAACTCACCACTTTCTTAGCGTCCAGTCTGGAAGCTTGCCGAGACATTTTCTTGTGTTTTTGTGGTAAATAGTTGTCCAATTGAAAATATTATCGCAGATTTTCCGAATATTATAGAGTTGTCAGGGTACAGTGCTGTTGTGGAGCATTCCCACGCTTACCAACACTAAAAAGGCAACGCCAACCGCTCTCGTAATCGATAGCTATCGATTACGTCTAAATTTATCGCTATCGATAGCTACGTTATGGAAAAACAGCTCTATTTACAAGTGCAGATGTAAACGCATAAACAATTCCTCCAGCGGAAAATAAAAGTGAGGCAGAGCAGAAACAAACACAAATAGTTGCAGACAGGGACAAGTGCTCTAAAAATGGCTTCATTCTTCAACGTTGGCGCCCTGGGCAATGTTTTCTCCACTCCCGTTGGCCAGCGCATAGGTGAGTAACCCCCCACCCTCGGGATCCACTATGTGCATCACCGCGCCCCCTCACCTCACCGCCGGATGTGGGGGTGTGTATATGAATAAATTGTGAATCGCAATATTGTTTTTTTTTGTGTTTTATATTCCTACATATATGCGTGCAATTTTGCGCATTTGCATTGCCCCCATCATTGTCTGGATTGGGAGCATTTTAAACGAATCCCAACCAGACTGAGGCATTGGAAAATTGAATTTTCACAACTTTCTTTTGGGCCGTTTTTGTCGACGCCTCACCACCACAACTGGTACATTCATTGCAAACGTGATTTGTTGTTGCCAGCACTATTACTACGGTGAAACAGTTATCACTTTGCACACTGGCGAAATTGCTGATAAGATTAACCCTTATGTCAGTGTTGGGGTGCCATGAAAGCAGGGTCATTCACAGGTGTGACAGCACACCGATGGCTCGCTTGTACAAAGTACTTATGTACATACAGAAAAATAAAAACAAACACCTGCTCGATGATACATGTATGATTGTATAAGCCGGTTTAAAACAACAGATGTTTTGATTATTTTAATGCCTTTTTTGGTTCCCAAAATATTCCATCTAGAATGACTAATCAAGGAATAACTATTCTTTTTTTTTTTGCAGTGCAATTATTTACCGCAATATTTACTAGGTATTTGTAATTTCTCATCTTTTTGGCACACAATCGCACTGGAATGACGAACACCGTTATTATTGGCATAGGGAACGCATTTCGGTTTTGTTATTGATGCGCTCTTGTTAGGTTTTTTGATTGCTTTTTCCCCCCCACACCCCCTCCCACTCAACGGCAGTAATGCCAATTAGTCACCGTTGCCTTAGGCCGCTGGGTTACATAAAAAAAAAATGTGTTAATTTTTTTCATTTTTTCCTTTTCCTCGCATTTTCGCCGTCATTTTCATTTGCCTCTATTCATAAACGCACACATATCCACCTGTTTGTGTTAGTGCCTTACTAATTCATATTTTATGGTTGCCTTGCGGCTAGTTTTCCATTTCGGTTGTCTGAAATCTGAGAGATGCATTTCGCCCCAAACCTGTCTATATATTTGTTGCAATATTCTTTAATCGGGTTGCCTTTTGTTCGTGCATTCCCATTTTGCGTGTCATTGCACTGGAAAGGCTTAAGAAAGTGCATGATGGAGCGTATGGGGAAGAAAAGGGGGAATTATATACGACACCCACCTGTTTTTAGACCCAAAAGCAGACGGCAATCAAAATAAACAAAGGGGCGAATAGAATACAGGTATTCGCTTAAGTAAATAAAAGATATTTCGCATAAACATACTTATTGTTAAACAAACAAACACACAACGCTTTTAACATGTTTGAAACTGATACTCTCTTCATTCCTTTAGAGGCGGCAACTGATGCCAATTTGGCATCGGAGAACTGGGCCGCCAACATGGAGATCTGCGACATGATCAACGAATCATCAGACACCGCCCGCGATGCCATGCGAGCCATCCGGAAGAGGCTCTCCCAGAATGCCGGAAAGAACAACCAGGTGGTGATGTACACGCTGACCGTCCTGGAGACGTGTGTGAAGAACTGTGGCAAGGCCTTCCACGTACTGGTCGCCCAGAAGGACTTTATCAATGAGCTGGTGAAGCTTATTGGCCCAAAGAACGATCCACCAGCTGCCATGCAGGAAAAAGTCCTAAGCTTGATACAAATCTGGGCGGATGCCTTCAAGAACCAGCCGGATTTGAACGGAGTTACACAGATGTACATGGAGCTGAAGAACAAGGGAATAGAATTCCCAGCCAATGACTTGGATGCCATGGCTCCCATCTACACGCCACAGAGGGTTAGTAGAATTATAGACTTATTTTGACTTGGAAACTAATTTGATTCTTTCAGAGTGTTCCTGAAGTGCATCCCCAACTGGTAGCCGCCCAGCAACACACAATATCGCCCCAGCACATGGCTGCAGCCGCTGCCGCTGCTCCAACAAGCTCAGGTCCGCTGCACTTGACCCCCGAGCAGGCGGCCAAACTCCGCTCAGAGCTGGAGATAGTCAGCAACAACATGTCCATCCTAAGCGAGATGCTGAGTGTGTTGAAGCCCGGTCAGGAGTCCCCGGATGACTACGCTCTCCTCAACGAGCTCACCTCCACCTGCAAGGAGATGCAGTCGCGTATCGTCGACTTGATTGGTCGCGTCCAAGACGATGAGCTAACCGCAGAGTTCCTGCGCATCAACGATGAGCTAAACAATGTGTTCCTGCGTCACCAGCGATACGAGAAGAACCGCTCTCAGGCACCAGGAGCCGTCACTTCACCATCGGCGGTTCTGGGTGCCGCCATGGGTCTGCCAGGAGTAGGTGCTCCCGGAACAGGAGCTGTTGTGGCTTCTCTTCCCCCGCCACCTACCACAGCCGCAAGCAATGCGCCGCGAAGTGACCAGCTCCTGATCGACCTAATTGAGAGCAGCGAAGAAGCGCAACTTCCTCAAGGATTGGCAAATCTTAGCCTGGGCAGTGGAGCTGCTGCTACATCGGAAAAAGGAGGCGCGGGCGCCGCCGATGAGTTCGACATGTTAGCACAGTCACGTACCGATGGAAACCAGTGAGGCTTACTGTTTTTAACAAAAAAAAAAACGACAATTTTATAATTCATTTGATTTTCTTAGTAAATCGGACTTACTTCGGGACATTCCTTCGGTGGACGCTGCTGCCGGCAGTGTGGCCTCTTCCTCGCCTTACAAACAACAGCAACAGCAGCAGCGGTCAGCCGGCGATCCGCCGGTGGTAAGTAAAGTGAGTAACGAGCCGCCAGCATCTGGTCTAACTAATGGCGTTCAATCCGTTCCCTTACTTTTGANTCGCCCAGAAGGACTTTATCAATGAGCTGGTGAAGCTTATTGGCCCAAAGAACGATCCACCAGCTGCCATGCAGGAAAAAGTCCTAAGCTTGATACAAATCTGGGCGGATGCCTTTAAGAACCAGCCGGATTTGAACGGAGTTACACAGATGTACATGGAGCTGAAGAACAAGGGAATAGAATTCCCAGCCAATGACTTGGATGCCATGGCTCCCATCTACACGCCACAAAGGGTAAGTAGAATTATAGACTTATGTTGGCTTGGAAATTAATTTGATTCTTTTAGAGTGTTCCTGAAGTGCATCCCCAACTGGTAGCCGCCCAGCAACACACAATATCGCCCCAGCACATGGCTGCAGCCGCTGCCGCTGCTCCAACAAGCTCAGGACCGCTGCACTTGACGCCCGAGCAGGCGGCCAAACTCCGCTCAGAGCTGGAGATTGTCAGCAACAACATGTCCATCCTAAGCGAGATGCTGAGTGTGTTGAAGCCCGGTCAGGAGTCTCCGGATGACTACGCTCTCCTCAACGAGCTCACCTCCACCTGCAAGGAGATGCAGTCGCGTATCGTCGACTTGATTGGTCGCGTCCAAGACGATGAGCTAACCGCAGAGTTCCTGCGCATCAACGATGAGCTAAACAATGTGTTCCTGCGTCACCAGCGATACGAGAAGAACCGCTCTCAGGCACCAGGAGCCGTCACTTCACCATCGGCGGTTCTGGGTGCCGCCATGGGTCTGCCAGGAGTAGGTGCTCCCGGAACAGGAGCTGTTGTGGCTTCTCTTCCCCCGCCACCTACCACAGCCGCAAGCAATGCGCCGCGAAGTGACCAGCTCCTGATCGACCTAATTGAGAGCAGCGAAGAAGCGCAACTTCCTCAAGGATTGGCAAATCTTAGCCTGGGCAGTGGAGCTGCTGCTACATCGGAAAGAGGAGGCGCGGGCGCAGCCGACGAGTTCGACATGTTAGCACAGTCACGCACCGATGGAAACCAGTGAGGCTTACTGTTTATAAAAGAAAAAAGAAGACAATTTTATAATTAATTTGATTTTCTTAGTAAATCTGACTTACTTCGGGACATTCCTTCGGTGGACGCTGCTGCCGGCAGTGTGGCCTCTTCCTCGCCTTACAAACAACAGCAACAGCAGCAGCGGTCAGCCGGCGATCCGCCGGTGGTAAGTAAAGTGAGTAACGAGCCGCCAGCATCTGGTCTAACTAATGGCGTTCAATCCGTTCCCTTACTTTTGACCTTTGTTTGGCTATTTGGCATTTTGAATTGAAAATTTAACATTTTTTCATTTAAAACTTGTTTGGTTCTTTTGTTCTATGCAAATTACGTTCGATTTTCGTTTATTTGATTGTTTCGATCGATTGGTTTCTTCTGTGACGCCCACACAGTCGACGAAAGAGAATGAGATCGATGAGATGGAGGCGTGGTTGGGCAGCTCAGTAAGTAGCCATAGCTATAGCATTTTGTCTTTCTATCCTCATCCCATGCACAATCACTCGGTTTTTGGTTTTTCGATTTACATCAACTTGTTTGGCTTCTTTGCTTACCGCACATCTGAATATTTATTTACAAAAAAAGCTAATGAACTCTTTTTCGTATCAAGCACAAGGATATTGATGGCATCGAGGAACTGACCAGCTCGGAGTTTGACAAATTCCTCGAGGAGCGGGCTGCCGCTGCAGAAAATCTTCCAACGATCCATGCATCGAACTCTGCCGCCAGTGCCACAGGATCCACCGGAGCTGACAGCTTACGAAAAACACCAAAGAAACCCGGCGCCGACGAGGATCTGCTTGCCCTTTGAGTGATCTCTCGCAGCTCCCAAGCACCATCAGCTCTAATTGTTTACTCTTCAAATGTTACACACCCTAACATACTTATGCATAACGTCTATATGGTAGCAACTACATATTAACACTTTATGTAAAAGATTTTTCATTTTGAATCAGCGTCTTCATGCGTTTTCTTTTTCACATGAATATGCCGACACTTGCAACGATAACTATTGATTATTCCAAAAAACGATCTTCTGTTTGTCTAATTGTAATTTTATTCATATTGATGGTAATTTTATGTATTACGTTGTAATGTCTATTTGTTGTTTATTTATACATATATACATACTTTATAAAGATAATTTATTTTACAACAATCGAACGATCGTAAAAAAGAAACTAAAAACAAATACATTTCAAGCACATACCGGATACTTGTGGTTTCAATAGATCTTAGTTAGAAACAAAACCTATAAAGTAATTTCTTTATTTTGCGATGGTGTCTAGTTCCATGGCTTGCGTAGCAGCTCCATAGACCTCTTCCCCCTCATCATCTGAACCTTTTTGGTTGTGATTGGTTGACTTCTCCAGCTGGCTCTCTAGATCCCTGATGTATGCCTTTTTGCTGTTTAAGAGCAACAGAAACTTTTGAAGCATCTCAGCTTCCTTGGCCTTAGAATCCTTTACATACTGTTCGTACTCTGGATAACTTGGGGCTTTACTTTGACTGCCGCTGGTTTGTGATGCAGGTGCTTCAGGAACTTTCTGCTGGCTGATTTCTATTGCTGAATCGAGTAGTTGAAAGCAGTTGGAGACCTTTCGAAGGTTAATCTCTAGATACAGAGTCTCGTATCCTTCGCACTTGAACATCTTGAAAACCTGTTGACTGTTGCTTTCATCGTCAATCTCGTAGTCGAATCCCTGCAGCCCCATGTGGGTGGTCAAGGCCTTCTTGCACTCATCAAAGAAATCTTCGTATGGTTGCTCCAAATCACTGGCTGCATTTTTAATCTCCTCGTATTTGAGAACGCCTCGATAGTTTTGACTGTTGCTCGTGGTAAGAAAATCAAACTCGGCCTCGTCATCCAGCCAACAACTCCGCGCATAAATAAAAGGTTTTATGTCCCTCTGACTGTGTGACAGTTGAGTCCGATGAATTAATTTAACGACAAAAGTTTCCATTTTGTTAAAGAATAATTTTTAAATTCTTTCTAGTTTCACAATATTTTGTAAACAAATCTTTTGCCGCTTTGGGGAAACAGCTGATCGAAAAAGTTGCCACATCTATCGAATTTTAAACCCTTGAAAAATTTAGTTTAAGTTTCATTAAATTAGGTATAATTCCTAACTCTTTGCCGTTTTTAAACCAACAATTTAAAAATCCTTTTTAATTTATTTTTATATTTAAAGGAGTGGCAGTCCCGGTCAGCGTTGTCCAGCACTGCTCTGGCAAGTTTTCCAGCACTGTTCAAGTTAATATAAAGCTAGTGGGAGAATTAAAAAAGGAAGCTAAATTAGTTTAGCCACTTTCGCCCCTTATTTGTTTGTCTCTGATTTGCTATAATCATCTGCTAACAATGCTGGATAACCTTGTGGAATTTGCCAGTTACTGGTGGTTTCGCTACCTCATGGTAAGTCACGACCATAAAAGTATGCGTATTGAAGAAGCCATGCTCGGAATTGGAATTTAACCGACCATAATTAACGTTCCTTATTGCAGGTCACTGAGCTGTACATGTGTGAAAAGTGGGAGCGCGTAACGATACGTAAGTGTTCGGCATATAATGGCCAATCAGAAACCTAACCCTTGAATTCAGGGAATATCCAGATTTGTCATGTGAACCTCACGCGAATTCTCACGCTTATCAACGCCTATTATTGCTCTCGTTTTCACAGACGTCATCTTCATGGTGCTATTTTGCGTGTTCTGGTACTTTAACTACTCCGTCCTGCTTTCCCTGACCGAACTGATTACCCCCAGTGCCTCCATCGCGGATATAATGCCCAATGTACAAGGCCAGACTCTCAAGGTCACCTAATTGGCCGCAACCGTTGTTTTGTATCGTCGCTCTTAATATCCAAATATGTATCTGCGTATCTGCAACTGTGCCTGCCTCTAAACAAGCTTTATCTAATCCACATTCATACCAATCGCCGGTACATCGGTGAAGAAGGCGGTATGGCATTCCAATTGTATGTGTGTTCAAAATGCCCAGTAATCGCCAGCTGATCCGAAATAGAATCTGAAGTGGACAACACCCGGCGGCTGTCCAAGTAATACAAGGCGACACCTGCCGCTGTTTAAAGTAGTTGTTATCTAGCCTTAGTTACATGTAGTAAACAAGTAAACAAATAATAAATAAATTCTATCGAAATTCTATCTTTTGTAAACAAATACTATCTTTAGAACGGGGAGTTCCATAGAAATGAAAAAGAACATTCGAATTATTTTCAGTTTTTATTAATTTGTAATTTTGAAGAGGTATTCCCTTGTTTATTCCGACTTAATTGAAGTGCTTTCATTTGTAAATTATGTTTTATCGCGAAATCGCCTCTAAATCCGTACATTAATTCGTACTTCAATGTTTTAGATTACAGTTCATTACAAAAATATATATATATATGTATATAGATAGCCTATGGTGTATGCGTTATATGGTAAGTTCTAGTTTGTAGAAAAACACCGCGCGCGTATATTGTTATTCGAAGACCACCGCGCACGATTTGGATCAGATCGGATTGGGTTATTGGCCGGGTTGGGTTGGGTTTGGGTTTTGGGGGTACGGGGAACTCTCTTACACTAAGCTACAGACTATTTGCTTACAACTGCGATAATTTTTTTTTTATCCTTTATTCCATCCATGCAGGAAACACGTTTAATGGCTACCATCTAACTTCCGTTGCACTGCAAGCCTATTTGTTAGAGAAAGAGCTTACTACTAGTTATACTACTACGAGAGAGCAGTGGCAGGCGGAGGTGATCACCAAGTGTTCGCGACGCCTCACCATCCGCTCGATAGGTTAAAGATAAAGATAAAAACTGGCTACAACTAACTGTACAATCTGGCCACCAAACACACGACGCCATCTATTCCCATCACTCAGGACACTTCGATGTGCACTGCTAGTTAGGATGTGGGCGATCCCACAGCACCATCCAGCAGTACTGGCGACGATGTCATCTCATCGACCGGATCCACGTATACCAGCCGCGGATCCTCGCCGAATTCTAAACGGCCATACCTAGCCACTAACGGCGTCTTGTTGCTGTTGTTATTATTCTGGGGCGGAGCTCTGGGCCATTTCCGTTTCGGTTTAGTGTGCGTCAGCATGTGGGATTTAAGGTTCGTCGATTGAGCGAAACACTTAGAGCAGCCGTCGATAGGACAGTGATATGGGCGATCCCCCGTGTGGATCCTTACATGCGTTCGAAGGTTAAAGTCCAAGGAGAATCTTTTCCCACAGCCCTCAAAGGTACATTCGAAAGGCTTCTCGCCAGTGTGTACCAGCTGATGTCGCTTCAGCTTCGAGCTCTCCACAAAACTTTTTCCGCACTGGTTACACACATGGCCACGCGGTCCGTGCGTATGCATGTGCTTCCTCATTGCAGAGTGGTTCCGAAACTCTTTATTGCATCCCCGATGCGTGCACCGGAACTTCGGCTCCTCGTCTTCCTCACCAGCTGCTGCTGCTGCCGCTGGTCCTGGAACTCCCGCTGGATTACTTATCGACGAATTAGTTCCTATTGTAGTCGCTTTGGTAACGGTGGTGGGTCTCCTTTGGGGGAAATTGCTAGCTGCGGCCAACGGTGGAGGAGCAACAGCTGACGGAACAACTGCAGCATTCCTTTTTGCCACCTTGGGCTGGGCATTTTTCAGGCGAACATTGGTGCTGCTATTTTGAAGCACTAGTTTCGGAAGAGTTGTCTGAGCGACCGCAAGGGGAGTGGAAACTGCAGCCACAGATGGAATCAATTCCACATTATTGGGCATATTCTCGATCAGCTCGATGCTCCCGTAGGCCTCCTCCAACTGGTTATCGGCGTAGATGAACTGTTCGCTTAAAGGCTGGCTGTCCTCCTCGCCCTTCACATCGCCCATAAATGCACTCACTACTTCCTCCACATCTGTCACGGCGGCTGCACTGAAGGGATCCGGTAGAATCACATACTCGTTGCCGATGCCATCGCTTAACACGTCGTGGGTAATTATGTGGTCATCCATCATCTTCAGCATGCCGTTGTGGGCTCCCTCGTTCCGGGCCGCGGATGCAGCTGAGGAAGCTACGGAGGTTGGTACAACAGATCTGGGCGAGTCCTCCAGCTCTTCCTCCTCGTCCTCGTCCTCGGAGTTGAGTGAGGACCAGAGCGTGACATTGAACTCGTCCTGGGTGATGCGGATGGGCACCTTGGTCTGCTTCCAGCGCTTATTGGCCGAGTTCCCAACCGGACGTGGCTCTACCCGACTACTTCCAAAGAGCTTAAAGTCCTGCAATGGAACATTGGAGCTATTGGAGTCATCAGCTGCCGACTTCATGTAGAAATCGCTTTCCAGCTGCTCCTCCTTGATATTGGTGGCCTCAATGGTTGTCAGCATCTCTGAGGCGATTTCAAACGCATTTGTCATGGTCGGCGCAGCGTCCGCTTCCTCCTCCACTTGCTCCCCATCTTCCTCGCCTTCACCGTCGCCGTCGCAGGAGGAGGACATCTGTAGACCGTCTTCCTCAATGTACTCATCCTCGTCGCTGGCCTGCTGCATGATGATCGGAGGTGGCAAAGCGTCAGCGGTGAGCCTGTCTAACCTATCCACCGGGTAGAACTCGTAGACGTCGCCTGAGATAAAAAATTCACCAGTGTCCACAACTATGTTGTTTTCATCGTCGTAGTCATCAATAATCTCCTCAATCAAGAAGCTCTCGTTCTCACCTCCAATGTGATCGCTGGCTTCCAAAACGCTGGTATACGGATCTTGTTCCACGATAGTCCCCGCTGGTACATGCGTGAAGTATGTCGAGGAGGAGGAGGAGTTTAAGGGTAGAGGAACGGCGGCTGCTGCCAGAGATAGATTTTTGACGATTGGCGCCCGGAGCTGTTGGAGCTGTGGCTGGAAGTTTCCTCCGACGCCGACGCCGCTGTGATGATGACTTGTCATCGCAGTTTTCCCGTCCACCTGCCTGTCTGTCTGTGTATATATGCGATAGATGCGTGTGTGTTGGGCGCGCTTTGCTGTGTGTGCGTTTCCTCAATTAGTACCAGGTTGTATTTGGAATATCTGGCCAATACTTACTGCGTTCTTGATTTGTACGATTCGGGTACCGAATTTGCCGTTCCCTCCTCCGATTTTATCGCCCTTCTATTGTACTGCGATGTGATGCGATACTTTACGTTTCGTTCGGGGCGACGGCGGCAGCAGACGGGTACGCTTCGTTCGCTCCAGCCGCCACGCTCCGGTCGCTAATGCAATTTCACCTGAAGGAGCACTATTCCTAGCAACAAATGCTCCCGGAGACCACCGGCAGTGTAAATATTTTGAATTTTGCCGGTAAATATGGCGTATTGTATTTTCCAAAACGGCTCGTTACTTTCTCTCGTGTACACTTTTGTTAGTGTTGGTGTGACAGCGACAACGGCGCCAAATGCAACCCTGCGACCGCTTTGTGTATATGCGAAGTGCAGGAAGTTTAGCCGTTTTATAGCCGATACTTGTTGAGATACTTTTATTATATGTATTTACTAGATACTTTTTATTATATATTTTTGTTATATTTCTGTAAAACATATATATTTTATTTTAAAGAATTTATTTTAATTTAAATACATTTCAATTGTTTGTTTTTAATATCATTGCTGAGAGTTGGCTTTTTTCCCGCTATTTGTTGACAGTACACTAAATTGCATGAAAATTAAAAACAAACAGCCTTTCCTAGTTCCTCTTGTTTTTTCTATACCATATTCTTAAAAACTTATTCATACTTTTTATTTTAATTTAAAATTAATTAAAACTCTTTTTATTAGCATACAATTATGAGTCGTCTCTGTTATTAATTTAGGGTTGTGTTTAGAGTTACCATCCCCACCACGCAAATGCGCAATAACAAAATAAAATAAATTACAATTTTATTTACAGAGAACTATTTACAGAATTATTGCAGCTGGAGAGCCTAGAACTTCTTCAGGAGCAACAATTCGGGCAAATAAACCTTTGCCAATTTGGATTCAACGAAGGTTTCATGCCGGGGCCGTATGGGGTCAACAGCATTATTAAAATCAGTCTTATTGAAATGAACGGCCTTCCGATCGACTGCCAATGACAGGTTATAATGCCGGCATTGTTCTTGCAGAGAATCCGGCCTGTCGATTAAAAGCAAACGCAACAAGTACGGAACCGGCACCGTAAGTTGCTTGTTGTTGTAGGCATGCGTGAAAATCTGCAACAAACTCCTGCAAGGATATGGGGGAATATAAAGAAATCAATAATTCAGATTGGGAAGGCGGGCATACCTTCTTATTGCCTGCAATTTAGTGCTGGCCACGGCGCAGAGGATGTGCGGCAGCCGTGGCAAACCCATTAGGACTCTGTAGAGATTCCCCTGATGATATGCCAGGCAGATCCCAAAGGACATATTAAAAATGGGGTCCTTCTTTACGTAATCGGGCAAGGAAAGAGCACGCACAAAGGACTCGGGGGACCCCAAATTAAATATCTGATACAGAGATTCAATAAGACAGCGTCGCTCCAGCTGACGAATGGTCAGGTCAGTGGGAGCCACCTGTTCCTCCAGTTCATCGTAACACCGCAACACACCGGTCAAGCACTCTTGCAGATGCTGGTTGCAGATCTTTGGATCGAACTTTTCGATAGATTCCTCGCACAATCGATAGCGACTGTAGGCCAGAAAAATCACAATGGGCTCCAAAAGCGGAATGGTTTGACGAGCGTCGTAAACCTGGATCACGATCTCCCGACGTACGGCGCGCAATCGATCAAAGATGAAGTCGTAGGCTACGTGGTATGGCTTTCGGGTGTCCAGAATAATACTGTGAAGGTTCTAGGTCAACCGGCGTACAATTGGATAACAAATTTCAATAGAATACTTGCTCCTTTAAGAGATATTCCACGGTTTTCGTCAGCGACGTTTCGGTGCGCATGTCCTTGGCCTTGGGCATCTTCACATCAGCGGCGGATCTCGTAAACTCCTTTACCAGGATACCCGGTGTCTTTTTCTGGCCATTTTTCAATTCGTAAAAGTGCAGGAGATTCTCTCGAATACGCCTGAATATTTTAAATAGGTTAATATTTTCTTGATTTGTCAAGTTAAGAAGTCAAGAAGTACTTACATTTTAGACTCTGTATCGGGACAGAGTGTTTCACAGGATCCTCGTATTTGAGCCATTTATTAAAATATATTTAAAAAAACGCTGACAAACAAACCTCTGGCAGTGGAGCTAATCTTGGTCGGAGCTATACATTTTCAAGAAGGATTGATGTGATTTTTAAATCTAAGCTTAAACTGCTTAAAAAAGCTTACCAGAAATAAATAAATAGTATACGAATTTCTGTATATTTTATTGTTTATATTCTAATATATGGAAGTCTTCCTTCCTATGACCCTGAATCGAACAGCTGTTGGGAGCTGTCAGGGTTTTCAGACAGTCTCGGCTTTGAAATTTTAGTAACACTTTGGGTTAAAATTTCTTATCTAGCCCAGCCGGAATGTTTGCACGCTTCTTTCGACCGATCCTTCAATCCCATCGCCATATGTGGCTCGCTTTGAATGCTCATTTGCGAAGATTCATATCCGCCGGCTTCAGCAACAGGTATTGCCTGGGAAAGGTGGCAACTCTGATGCCAGTAGTAATCATCCGCACGGCAAACTGCAAGCCAAGTGACTTAAATGGTGGGGAACCGAAGCGTAGGACACGAAAGCGCTCCATGAGCAAGATCAGGTACGAGATGAGGTTGGAGGGTAAAGCCCAGCATTATCTTGACGAGCTGAAGGAGCGATGGATGGTGCTCCATAAGATTCCCGGCCTGTTTTCCTATCAGTTGCAAAAGGCTCCTCGAGTGCGACAGATTCCAGGATCCAGTGGATTTTTTACGGAAGTTTGTAAGCTATATTCCATTCTTTAGCTCTTACTAATCTTCATTATTGCAGCTGAATACAGACCGGTCGACAAAACGACGCCATCCCCAGACCATCGAGAACCTGAATCCAACTTTTAAGCCAAAAATGTTTAATTTCAATAAAGTGGACCCCATGGAAGTGATGCTAAGGATCGACGATGCCGAGGGAAGTCCCGAGGTGCAAATGATCATCAACAAGAGTCCCATTACCAAGTACCATACCTTAATCTGCCCAGAAGTGGAGAAGAACCATGTGCAGCGGCTCAATCGCGATGTACTCCAATTTTGTGTCACGTTCATGCGCAACATCGATGACAAATATATGCGTATGGGCTACAACAGTCCTGGTGCCCTAGCCTCGGTGAATCACCTCCACTTCCACCTACTGCAAATGCCCCAAAGCCTATACGTGGATCGTGTTCGATTGGAAAAACTAGCTGGGAACTATATTTATCGGTTTAGTCGGCGGGCGCCCACCGAGGGCCTTTGTTTCGTCTTCGGAAATAATGATAGCGATGAATTGGTGGACGAAAAAGTAGGAAAAATTTACGAACTTGCAATGTGGATGTGCCGATCCAACATGCCCCATAATCTATTCATCACCCAGGACCTGCGACCGGGGAAAAAAGGTGATGTTCTAGTCTTTGTATTTCCTCGATCCGAATACTGCGTTAACAAAGATTTGGCCGACTTCAATGTGGGATTCTGTGAGTTAGCCGGATACATTCCACTACCAGGTGAAATAACTATCCATTATGAAGACCATTTTTTCTAACTTTCTTTTTATTCAAAGACCCAGATAGAATGAACAATATTACGGAACAGGAAGTACTCTTCAGAATCCGCACTGTAACTGGTGATGCCCCCAAAGATGCCTACCAAGAAATGATTAAAATTATTGAAGGACCGAAGGAAGGGCTGTGGGAAATTCCTTTTACCATGTAAAGATTGTTAAATAATATAGCTGAGACTATTTTTTTTAAATATAACTCATTAGTCTTAAATCAATGGTTATACGGCTGCCGCTACGAATCCCTTGGACATTGTGGCTTTGCTAATAACTTTGGTATTTTGAACAATAGAGTAGTCCGAAGAGGATTTGCCATTCTGGGCTTTCACAAGCTCTGTTAGAGCTGGCAACGTGTCGTTGGCTACTGCCTCCCGTATCCTCTCAAAGAAAGCCATGTAGTGGTGGAGGTTGTGACTGAAATGAAAATCAATTGAAGTCTTGTAGAATATTTATCCCTTGGGCACTTACATCATTAACAATATTGGTCCTAGGAGCTCGTTGGTTTTGTAGAGATGATGCAGGTACGCACGTGTATGTTTCTGGCAGGTTAAGCAGCTACAGTCCCTGAGCAGAGGCGTAAACTCCTCCTTAATAGTATCATCCGTGATGTCTAGGAAGGGCTTGTGCTCCTTTTCATCCTGCACAAAGCTAAATGTTAAGGCTTTAAAGTTGTGTGTCGCACAGTAAGCGTAGGACGTGTCAAAAACATCGATGCCCAAGCGGATCAGTTCCAGCACGGTTAATGGTGTGTAGGCACCAGGAATAATTCTCGGCTTATCTTCCTCCAACTGCTTAACACAGTGCTCCACAATGGGCAGAAGCTTCGAAGTATCCAGAGAAGTGGCCGACAAACCATTATTGTGGAATCCTTCTAGGACGTAGCCGCCATAACTCTGAGCCGGTTGTTCCCTTGCGTGCTTTATAGACTGCGTCCGGGCAAATGTATTGTATCCACCTACAATAGGAGCCAAGAGGGTGCCCTTCACCTTTCCACTTTGCTCATAGATGTACTGCATGAACTTCTCTGTTCTGTCCACCGATTTTTGCGACCTCTTTTTGGAGCTTTCTGCATTGGTATCAGCATCCGAAAGTCCTTGAAAGATATCAGGCTGAATTTTGGCCACAATTTCTATGTAGGTTTCAGCAGTGAGTGATTCCCTTCCCCTTCTCGTAAACAAGGGCTGGATGTCACGATCGTTGCTACCCGACGGTGTTGTTTCGCAGGGATCTCGCAAAAGTAGCAAGTTCGGGTTACCGGGAAATCCAACGTAGTCACTCACTCCTCTGCCCTGGTTATTCCATTGTTGCAGGGCCTCGGCCATATGTCCCATGTTGGACAAGGTGAGCTCAAGCACCTGTGGTTCCTGACTAACCTGATGCTCGAAAACATCTCCGGCCAGCCACGGAATGCTGCCGCCCTTTGTGGTTTGCAATAAGAGCGGCGTCTTTAGGTCAGGCCCTCCTTCCCTAATCCGCAACTGACCCAACCGCCCGGAATTCTTGCTGATGCTCTCAATTACGAATTTCATGCCGGTTCTGGTGTTTTTATTTATCTTTTGGAATGGAAAGAAGAGCGCACGTTTTAAGAGAGTTATCGATAACGATAGAAACTAGTGGTGATAGTTTAGCGGGATTTTTTTTATAGACTTTTTTTATTCCTTAAAATTTCTTAAACCTCAATGTAAATATTAGTAATTAATATAAAACTTTATTTAATTTGACTTATGTATATATTTAATTTATAAATAATTTAATAACATCCTTAAACGTATATGATGTGTGGCAACCCTGGCAGTTTGGCGCCCCTATTCGTGTTTTTGTTTCTTCACCGCCCGTCAGTTGTTTTTGATTTTTCGCCCTGCTCGCTTTTTTCATCGGACGCTCGCCAGCTTTTTGGGGGCCTGTTTTGTGGCGCTGAGTGGATTATTTTATGTTGTATGCGCAGCACACTTGATGGCAATTGTTGTCATTGTTTTTGTTGCCGTTGCCGCTGGCTGCCCCACACTGTTGTTGTTTTAGTCTTGTGGAATCGGATGCTCGGTAATAAATGTGTACGGTTGTGTGAGTGTTTGTGTTCCGTACCGTTCGCGCCGTTCATTGATTTCCTAATTAAGTTTATAATTAAAATTAATTGAAAAATTACTCACATGTGCACATACAAAGATATGAGCATATACAGACCCACATGTAAATTGGCTGGCCGCAACGAAAATTGTATGAATGCTATTAAATAAGTTATGTACTTACATGACGGTGCACACATCAAGTGCATTATAATTCGGTTTTTTGAATTCGAAAACGAAATTGTGCCAAAAAGATCATAAAAACAAGAGGTCGAATAATAAGCGACAGCGTAAGAGGTAATTAGAATAACAACAATGCAGAGACAGCTTTTAAATTGATGACTTCCTTGCGGTCTCTGTATTTATAATTAAAATCGTCTGCAGCCGCAATTGTACATATTTATTGAACAAGCAACTATAAAAATTCCTCTCAAAAATCCCATTGAAATAGTCGTAAATACGGCTGGATGTTCTTCTGGCTTAAAATTTTGAAAGAAAAAGAAAGAAATCCCTGCCCTCCAGGGTTGTCAAGCATTGTGCCGGCTTTAGCCTTGAGATCGCAGCCGTGTCTGCATCGCTGCTACCTGTTTCATGTTTTATGGCCCGAAAGAGTCGTAAACGAAAACTGTAAAATTACGCGTTGCACATGGGCGTCAGAAAGTAATAAAACTTAACATTTATGCGCATTCCAGGTGGTCTGGGTCCTGTCGGAACGCTGGCCGGCGATGTGGCAACCCTAGGTAAATGAACTGTTTTTACCTGCAGAAACACAACAACAGCAAAAACAACAACACAAAATCGCCTCACAACGGATAATTTAGTGGAATTTTCAAAAATAGCAAAGCTAGCAGAGAAGGAACAGCCGCAGCAGCAGCGGCAGCAGCAATAATCCCCCAGCGAGAGCACAGACCAGGCACAATAATCAAAGATTAAATCAGGTTTATATGGAAAGGGTTAGCACGGCGCAGGAAGGAATACACGTTTCCTAGCTAAAGCAACAACAACAAAAACAACACCTACAACTGATTACACACACACAGATACACTAACACGAACGAGAGCCTAGAGAGAGAGAGAGAGATAGCACGGACGAAGCAACACGAAGAGAAAACGACGTTCGCAGCGTAAAGTTGTTTGCTCGCTGAGGCACTTTTCTCATTTTCTTTTCGGACGTCGTGCGGAGCGGCGGTGAAAACTCTCGGCGGCAAAAACACAAGATAAGATTTTCCGATTTTCCGTATGTTAGCAGCACCAGCGGCATTCGGCATTTGTTTTGAAAGTAAAGCGAACGAAAAAAAAATAAAATAAAACAGAGACGGCAGAGAAAAACCGCGCCTCTCTCGCCTCACATAACTGTGTCTGTGTCTCTGCGTGCGTGTATGTGTATGTGTAAGTGGGCGCGAACGTGAGCCGCAAAAGGAAGTGAAAATAGTGCAAAAAGGCCAAGTAATAATAATAATAATAAAATAGGCAAAAAGACAGGCCCGCAAAGCAAGAAAGACCAGACCAGTTTCAAAAAGCCTAGCTATAGCTACTAGCGCCTATTTGCAGGGCCCGTGTCTGTGTGATGTCTGTGTGTGTGCCGAGATGGTGAAGGTGTATGTGTGAGCCCCAACAACAACAACTAGAATCGACCACATACGGGGAAAAGGAGCAGCGAAAGGCAGCAGCAGCAACAGCAGCAGCGGCAGGCAGGCAGCAATAAGAATAATAAATTACACTTTGCTATAATAAGAAAAATTTATACATACAATACATACATACAAGCTCCGAAGAGAGAGGCCCACACATGTACAACTAATATTACCCGTATGTACATATATATCAGCCGCTGTGGAAAATTGTAATAAAATATATGAAAACGGGAAATTGCCCGGAAAACTAACAACAAAAAAATAGAGAAATAAAAGTGGAAAGAAAAAGATGAGAACATTTTGAAATTGAAATCTGTGCCATTTTAAGCTTTAAATAAATTGTAAAGAAAAGAAATAAAATAAACCATAAACCAAGTACAGTATTACAACCAATAAAGCACACAACATGTCCTGCATATCGAGCAACTTCAGCTCCTTCTTCCTCAACTCGCTCAACGATCCTTCAGAGTTTTCCAAGTACTTGAGCAATGGCGAGCTGAAATGCTCGAATTTCGAGGAATTTCAAGTGTTTGGTTGCGGCGCAGGCGCGACCTCCCAGCCACTGCCGTCGTCGACGCAGCAGCAGCAGCAGCAGCAACAACACCAACAGCAACAGCATCAGCAGCAACAACAATCACTACAGTATTCCCACACACATCATCTACCCAGCACAGCAGCGGACTTTTCACCCTACGATGCTGCGACGCAGGCAGCGACGTCGCAACGGGAAACCTGTGCCGGCAGCGCCGCATCCACCAGCTCAGGTAGCAGTACCGTTAACTCTGCTTACGCCGTCGCCTCTGCCGAAGTCAGCGCAGCCGCCGCGCCGACGTCTGCAGCGTTAAATGCGCCAGGATCAGGATCTGGATCTGGAGGCTCTAACCATCCCGTTGCTCTGAACAGCAGCCCCTCCAGCAATCGTTGGCCCACGGCGGTGGCCACGCCCAATGGCCATGCCTCCGCCGCCGCAGCAGCAGCAGCAGGATCGGTGCCCCAACACTTCGATGGCTCCTTCGAGTTCATCAAATACCTACGGCATTCGGCGGACTTCACGCCCAGCACCCCCACCGCCAGTGAGAGTGCCGCCGAGAAGGGCGGCTGCAAGCCGGGCATCGCTGCCGGAACTCCTCCGCCGCCGGCCCAGTCACCCGTGGCCGGTGGTCTGATCGATCTGGACACCAGCACCTCTCAGAAATCCCGATCGGCTTCGAGAAAGGTAGCCGCCCTCCTGTCTTCCGTTTCGCGAGCTTCCAACAGCCTGGTGGACACCAGCTCCTCGGCCCTGGACGTCTTCGATCACGACTCGAAACAGACCATGTTCGATCTGCAGCAGATGGCCTCGAACGGATCCTCCAACTCCAATGAGTCCTCCCTGGAGATGCTGGCCTTCCCCAACTCCCACCTCAATGCCTCCAATTCGAACACATCGTCCGAGGGAGCGGCATGCGGGAGTGCCGGTGAGTTTGGCGGCATTCTAACCGGCGCCAGTTGTTCCTCATCCACTGCCTCGTCCTCGTCGCATGCCCCCAAGTTGCTGGGCAGTTTTGTGATCAAGGAGAACTTTGAGGTGCATCCGTCGCACAAAGTGGAGGAGGGCATATTCCAGCACATGAACAAGCTGCCATCCAAGAAGAAGGACACACTGAAGCAGCTGGGCGTGAGGTTCACTGGCCAGATGACTCTGACGGACAAATCGATTGTGGTGGAGAACTTTATCAAATTCTGCGAGGTGAGTTGGAAATCCTAGAATGGTATGTGCGGTGTGTGTCTGTACCTTCCGGAAAGGGTTGAATTATTTTTGGGTGTCTGAGTGGGAGTCGAATTTCCCGCTGAATGTGCGAGAGGGTGTGCTCCAAGTCCACCACTCTCCCATGCCCCATTTGCATATGCAATTTAAATATTTGCACATATGTACGAATTACGTATTTATTGTGGCGCGGATGGGGGCGGCAATTGGTAGGGAGTAGTGGGAGGGGCATTGGAGTCCAATTAGGGGATGGCCCATAGAGTACTTTTCCTTCCAAAACTTAGCAGAGATCCTACGTATGGTTCCTATATGAAAAGCGATCTGAAAACTCATTTTTAAGTACAATAAGTAGTAGGAATTTGGGTCAATAGTAAGGTATTTTAACCATTTTCTGATAAATAATTAAATTCGCCAAGAATTAGGGTCGATTTATCATATTTCTTATCAAAGGTAATTAGTTTTATCGAAAAGAGAGGTCGAATATCATACTTTTTGGGGGAAAAGAGTGTGGAAATATTAAGATACATCGATAGAGAGATATGAGAAGGTTCACTGAGTGATCTTTAGATATAATTTCTTTCAGTGTAATAATCTCATATATGATATTATGTATGTACTATAAATTGGGATATTCATAATATAAACATGCACCCTATCTATATCCTATATCCTATATCCCATATTCCTTACATCCCCAACACAGGCGCATATCCCACTCTATTATGTGTGTCCACCCACACATATGTATATTCCCACCCGCACTGCCCTACCACCGCCCCCCCCTCACTCACACAAATGTCATTATAAATTGTAATAACAGGAGCAGTGACGCTGGCGCCGGCGCTAGCGTCGCAGTCAACGGCGACTGCAGCCAACCACAAATTCAGCATACAAATGTAATCATGTGTGCTGGGAGGAGCGGGTGTGTGAGTGTGTGTGAGTTCTAAACACCTATACAAAATGCCCCCACCCACCCGCATACACAGACACATTTGGCGCCCTTTTCAACACTATGGCAGTCAACCCCAGACACCCCCACTCACACTGGCACCCCCCCTTCTCCTCCCAGCACACGCTCATTACGCTCCTTTATCACACAAATACACTCACTCTCACACAAACACACACACAGACAGAGAGTCCCCATCTAGATTTGTTGGCCACCCAGAGCATCCCCCCTCTCACTCACACACACACACAAAACTATGTACAAAATGGCATTGATGGCATAATACAACAAAAACACGAGAGGGGGGGTCGAAAGAGGCAGCCAGGGAGGCAGCAGTAGAATAAGAAGAAGACGTTGGAGGTCCACCGCCTATTACAAAATTCTCAGTTCCAAGGCGGCCGGGTGGGATTCTTAAAGGGTTAATACCACCCACCCCGCCCCGTCATTACTAAAAAGTTTTTGGAAATCTCCTCGCCAGTCGTACATCCTTTTGATATCCAAAAATTCTCCAGAGAAAGTCCTAGAGGATGGCTCCAAGACGCTTCCTCCATCCAACCTACTACTCTCGGCCAGCTCAGAATTGTTGCGCTCTCTCTCGCTCTTCCGCACTCAGTGCCTCTCTTGAGCTGGAAAACTTACTTGAAGGCTGCTTCTTGCCCCGAACTACCGAAGATGAGTGTGTAGTTGTGTGCCGGCGAGAGCCGTGGGGTGGGTGGGTGTGTGGTGGAGTAAGCCCCAAAAAGCTCAAGGCGGGCGGCTGCTATTGAGTAATTGTATGTGGGGCCCCCATCTACCTACTCCTCCTCGTCCTCTAAGTCCTTTTTCTCCCTTGGATTCCTTGGCTTCCACTCCTTGCTCTCATACATACAATCATCAAGTTACTTTGCGGGGGGTGGATCTGGGGGGCCTTTGGACTGTCCGTTAGCTGCTTGGGCATGTCCTTTTCCTCTTCCTCTTCCGACTCTCTCGTTTCGGAGGTTATACTGTGTGTGTGTGTGTATTTTATCAACACATTTTATACATGTCTCTATTGGAGCGGCCCTTGTTACAGTGTTGCTTAGCTAAGTTAGACATTGGTTTAGACATTAGATATATAATCGATAAAATATCGATAGATGAATGTTTCTAAAAAGAATACATAGTTTAGATGGACATGGTTTAGGGATTAGCTATATAATCGATAAACAATCGATAGATGAAAGTTTCTAGGAAGAATACTTGGCTTAGAGATGGACATGGTTTAGGTATTAGATATATAATCGATAAAAAATCGATAGATAAAAGTTTATAATAAGAATACATGGTTTAGATCAGGGATGCCCAGTCCCATTGCTCTCGTTCCTCCTTTGTTGTTGGATTGCTCTGTCATATGGGTAGAGCAAAATCATATACGTGTGCTGCTCCCAGTATAGGCAAGGCAAATTACAATAACAATTTTTCGTAGTTTAATAACACTTAAACAGTTTCAACACTTTTCTGGCATTTTGTTGTTGGATTGCCGAAAACTTTTCACTGCAAAAAATCACTTCTTGTTGTGGTTTTGGACAGAATGGTTGACTGTGGAACGATGCATTTTTTCTTTGTCGAAAATTTTCTTTGCGAGCAGCAATGTATTATATGTAATATAATAATAAGCGGAAACAAAAAAATTAATTTGGAAAGGCATTTTATTAAATGCTATGCTAAAGTATCTGCGTCACAAGCCGATATGGAAGCGCAGTAAAAAAAATTCGAAAAATAATTGAGCATATTGAAAATAATTATAATCCTAAAATTAATTCTCAATTATCCGAAAAAATTTTTTTTTTTTTTTTCTGTTGAAAATGTTACAAAAATTTTTTTCAGTGATACGATAGAAAAAAAAAAAAACTATCGCTCATATGTATTTGTGCTTTTGTGCATAGGTATTGGAATTTGCTCTGTCATAAGCAGTGCTTGGGCACCCCTGGTTTAGATGGACATGGTTTAGGTATTAGCTATATAATCGATAAACAATCGATAGATTAAAGATTCTAACAAGAATAGAAAACATGTATGATCTTGTTAAAATCTGCATTTTTGATTTCTAATCACCTTTCTTGAAGCTCTACTGTAATTGGGCGGCCCCAGAGGCGGCGTTGAAGGCTACTAAGTGCGCATGCAGTCGGCTTACTCACACAACTGCATTCGGCTTTGCCCAACTTTGTGGCTGAGTGTGTGTTAAGGACAGCTTAGCGGTGGGGCTGTGGGGCTTGGTCCTGGGCAGGTACAATGTCTCGGCTTCGCACAATTTACGCGCACACACACACACACATACTCCGACTGAAATAAATGCAAACACACACACACTTTGAAAAGGCAGGCGCACATATGGGGCATTGATTATAATTTTAAATTATATACAAACATACATACGTGTGCGGACGCATACCGATATAACTGTACATGCCGCATATGATGGCTATATATACACAGGACATATACATAAATACAAACATATGTACATATATGAAGGCATTCACATCAAATATTTAGGTTTTGTTCAGCGTTTTGTCGCCTTTTTGGGGCCGCATTCTACATTAAATTAGTGTTGGCTAACAGCGAGTGTTAGGAGTGTGTTTGGAACAGGTTGGGAAGAGAACCGTTAGGCTTAATTAAAAGCCCCCAAATGAAAAGGTTGTCTCACGAAACACGAACAACAGGGTGGAAAGGAAGGGCGAAACAAGTAACCCTTAACCCTTTAAGTCTCATTAAAAAACCTGTTAAACGGCCGGCTCACGCAGAACAGTGAAAGTGTGAAATTTGCCTCCACTTTCACACACGCACACAACACACCTCTGACAACAACAACAATGAAAAAAAAGGAATCAAAAAATCATAGCAGCAACAGCCAAACACCAACACTGTTCTTGTTGTTGTTGTTGTTGTTTCCCGACACGCACAAGCAACACCCACAAACTGAACAACAACAACAGCAACAGCAAAAAGGAAAACAATTCACACTTGTCGCAATACAAACAACAACAAACCGCATCACACCACAGACAACAACCGCAATCCCGCCACACACACACACACAAGCACACACACGCCCCCCACAGACACGCCGACACACCCACACCCTCCACCCACACCCCCATATAGTACGTCACGCACAAACACAAACCATGTCTGCCAATAAGTTTGCAAAAAAAAAACACAACAAAAAAACATCAAAAAACAAAAAGCTAGCAGAAGGAGACGCAATGAAAACAGAAACGGAAAACGGCAGAGAAAGCAAGAACAAAATACCGCAACACATTGCCACAGCTTTCATTCTTCTTTTCCTGTTTCTATTTTTTGTACCCGGTAGTCGGGGATTTCTAGGGTATACGAAAATAGATCTATTAGCTTGGACTGGACTGGGCTGGAGGGGGCCTGGTTTTCTTCTCTTTTTTGCAAAGATTCTAAACAATATACAAATATTATGGATATATATGTTTTTGTGACTATTTCTAAGTAGTTTAAGACTAAGGATGCTTCAAAACCGAAGATCGTCAGGATAAACTCTGAAAAGTATGCAATAAAAAGTCAAGAGCTAGAATGGGTTTGACTTTTTTAAAAGTTTAGTTTTTAAACACTAACATGTGGATTTTAAATAGTTTATATTACTTCTTAGTGATCAAGGAAAATCTAGAATCCTTCAAAACCAAACATCGCCAGGATAAACTCTAAAAAGTTTGCAATAAATAGTTAAAATGCACAAAATTTGCATAAAATCTGGAACTAAAAGGGGCCTGGGATCCTTTTTTTAGATTCTAAACACCAATATATTTTAAAATTTCAAATAGTAGTCCTCTTTCACTAAAAGACTCCCATTACAACCCACGACAGCAAGGATAACCTCTAAAAAGTATGCAATAAAAATGATAAGCAAAGAAAATAAAAAAAACTATTGGATATTGGTTAAAAGTATTGGGTATCTGATAGTTGGGATGCCCTGCCTCCCTTTTTTCCCCCATTCTTTTGTAGCTCCTGGGCAGTAAAACGTTTCAGTGGCCATGGACGACGGAAAAGGATAGCTGCCGGGAGGGGGAGGAGGGGCGAAGGTTGTTGTCAGCACTTGGGCCACGAGTTGACAGCTGCAACAGGGCGTCCTTTTTTCCGTTCACACCTCCAAAAACTTGTCCGTATCCTCGTCCTGCCATAGTTGCTTGTTAATGAGACACCTGGAGAAACGGCCAGGTGTCGCCGGCTGTCATCACCAATCGCTCTCACTCTCCATCTCCTCTCACTCCACTTTCATCACCATCCTTTTAACAGGAATTTAAAGTTTTTGCAGGACTCGGTGGGAGGTAGAGGCAGTGGCAGAGGCAGAGCTGAAGACCTGCTCGTCACTCCTTTTTGCTCTATTGATTTTTAACATAATCAAAACCGAAAATGTATGCGCACATACACATACACACATACAAACACTCACACATACACATACATTCATAAACAGAAGCGCAGTCAGCATTTCGACTGGCGGGGCGTGGCGGGGTGAGACTGTTATGGGTGGGTGGCAAGTGGCAAGTGGCGTGGAGGCAACCCTGGCGCACTGATTATGAGGATGTTGATAAGTTCCGAGTTCCAAGGACCAAACGACGAAGCGACCGACGAACTCTGCCGAAGACTCGAGACTCACACACAAGCGTCCATTAAGCCTCTGCCTTCTGCGCCTACTAAAAGTTACACTTGA
This sequence comes from Drosophila pandora, assembly GCA_021223865.1. NCBI lineage: Eukaryota > Metazoa > Arthropoda > Insecta > Diptera > Drosophilidae > Drosophila > Drosophila pandora. The sequence continues at coordinate 80,550 of JAJJHT010012220.1, forward strand.
AGAAATTTCTAAACAAAATTTGTGTTTAATACAAAATTAAAAAAAAAAATTAATATTTTTTTTGTTAAAAATAGATTTAAAAAATTCTCCCAAAAACCTGAAAAAATCATATATTTTTTCTTATTTTTTTCAGTTTAGAAAAAAAATATACATACGAAAACAGAGACACACACACACACATGTTTAGTAACCCTTTCTAAAGGGGGGGCTTTGCAAACATCTAACCACCGCCCATCGCCCACCGCCCGCCGCCCTCTCACCTCCCCTTACCCATTTGGGGGAAAATGGCTTCATTGAAAATGTTGTTTGCTTTTCTATTTGGGTTTGCTTTGCTGCCTTTCTGCTTCCTTTTTCGCTTCGCCCTATTCTATATTTTTACACTATAAAATATACAAGAGTGTGGGTATAGTGTGTGTGTGTGTGTGTGAGAGTGTGTATTTTGGTGGGGTTTTAGTGTCTCTGTATGTGTGTGTGTGTAGCTTTTGCTTTGGTATGTTATTCCACCCAACCACCCATCCTACCAGATCCCATCCTTCCCGCCCATGGTCCTTTGCAAGTTTTTGGCTTTTGTGTAAAATTTTCGTTTTAAACTTTTGCGTTGTACACGAATTATAAGTTTTGATTAGTAGTGGGCAAAGTTTTTGCTCGCATGTATATATATATATATACATATATATGTGTTTAAGGGTGGGTGGGTGTTATAAAGTACATTATGTAACTGAAACTTACATATGTGCAGTCATAGAATTTGACGTCAATGAATACACATATATGGATAGAGTACCTATGTGGGATGGAGGAAAACGGCCTAAAAGTCGAGGAAATTATGCTAAAAAGTGGTGGGATGGGATGGGAAAGGGGTTTCTCACATAAAAGGTGTAAGCTATTTCAAAACTAATGAAAGAGGTGGTGGTGTTGGGTGGTAAACCGGTATGTCTGGAAAATTTATTTATTTATTTTTCCAACAAGAGTCAGGTTTCTGGAGAGATGAAGTCTCTAGTTCTTAGACCTTAAAGTACAGTTTATACATTAGTTTTTAAAATTTGAATTTTTTTTCAGGAATATGACATCAAGGATCATCGACCCTGGCTATCCTTAAATCAGTGTGGTCTGAACAAGCCGGAACAGATAAAATTCGCTCGATATTTGGGCCAGGGACTGCCGACGTTCACCCTCTTTTGCATTTATAGCAATTTTAAGAATCTATTTTGCACGAAACGCACAGAAATGTAAGTGGCCAGAGGCCAGTGGCCATCGGCCTAGCCCCTAAAAGCATGCTATTTTTTAATTGATTCATGTCCTTTTTTCCTCCCCCCCATCAGCTATACGAAGGATGGCTACAATCTGCCTTATATACTCGACAAGACCAAGCGCTTCCTGGCCAACACAACAGCTGGTAAGTGAATCGAATTTTTAGATAAATATAGATATTGCATATATCCCCTCCCAAAAAGACCTCCCCCCTCTAACCCCCCGAACCTAGTTCGTAGTGCAAATGCAGCAGCAGGCATCAAGAGAGAGTATTCAGGCAGAAAAAATTTAATAAAAAAATAGAAAAAAAAAAAAAATAGAAAAAGCCAAGAGAGATGAAAGCCGAGGCGGGCGAATGTGCTAAATTTTAAAAATACACTCGAAACTAGAAGTGCCTACATTCATTTTTATGATTTCTTTCTAGTTTTTTTTTTTATTTATTTTTCCACTTACTCGTTTCTATTTCTATTTCTTGCATGCTTTCTGTTTTCTATCTTCTGTCTTAAATGCAAAAATTATTGCGAAAATATCAACAAGAAATACCTACAAATCGGCTGCCTATGTTTGCAAAATTCTGTATAATAATTAAATTCTTAACTTTGAGATAAACAAAAAAAAGAGAAAAAAGAAACATTTTAATTTTGACTTCAATTTGTTTGTGTTTCCTCTTCTTCTTGTTCCACGCATACGCTTTCAATCACTAGGTGACAATGCTAACAACAACAACAACATCAACAATCAAAACAACAACAACAACAACAACAACAATAATAATAATATCACCAACAACACGAGTAACAAAGCCAACACAACAACAACAACAACAACAACATCAGTCAACACACCGGTTAAACAGACACCACCATCATCATCATCATCACAATCCGAGCAGGATGCACCCGAATCACCTGCCACAACACCATCAGGAGCAGCATCAGTAGCAGGAGCAGGAGCAGGAGCCACGCCCACTCAACCAACATCACGCACAAGACCCGGCACGCCCACAATGCCAACAGGAGGCAGTGTAACGCCCACAACCCCACAGCAGCCACACCTGCAACATCAGCAGCAACATCAACAACATATGTTGCAACATCCGCACACGCACTCGCATCCACACGGCCAACAACAACCACTTCCACATCCTCACACGCATCCACATCCACATCCCCATTCCCCCCATCATCACTCGCATTCGCACTCGCATCCACACCATCTGCAGCCAGGAACACCCACTCGGAGTCCAGCGATGGCTCCCCATCCGCATCATTATCCGCCGCATCCGCACCATCAGCCGCCGCCACCGCCGCCGCATCATGGCCATCCGCATGCACATCATTACGCCTACGCCGCCCATCCGCAGCAGCATCATCCGCACTACTATCCGCACTCGCCACATCCGCACTCCCATTCACATCCGCATCCGCACGCGCATGTCCAGCATATGGCGGCCATGGGATATCCTGCGCCACCCCCGTCGTCACAACAAACCGGAATTGGCGGAGGTCCTGCTGGAGGAGCGCAGTCGGCGGCAGCAGCAGGAGCAGCAGCAGGACCAGCAACCGGTGCAGGAACTGGAGCTGCCGGTGGAGGAGGTGGAGCGGCCATGTGAGATTGGGGGCGGCGTGGCGCCAAGGGTAGCGGAGGTGGCGCCACCTGTTGACAACTGTAGGCTGTATTGCAACAAAAAAAA
>JAJJHT010012220.1:83818-103108 GCA_021223865.1 Drosophila pandora
AAGCCAAGAACAAATGAAACTTGTATGTTTATGTAAAAGAACACCAATCCTAACATACTACATATAAAGAAAAATTGTTTGAAAAGCCAGAAAATATATACACACACCTTAGCATGAAAAGCGATTGAAAGAAAATCGATTCCTGTTCTTTTTCTTACTTGTGATTTATTGCCTGCGTCGCGCCTCTGCATTTGCGCTAAGCTAATATCGANAAGCCAAGAACAAATGAAACTTGTATGTTTATGTAAAAGAACACCAATCCTAACATACTACATATAAAGAAAAATTGTTTGAAAAGCCAGAAAATATATACACACACCTTAGCATGAAAAGCGATTGAAAGAAAATCGATTCCTGTTCTTTTTCTTACTTGTGATTTATTGCCTGCGTCGCGCCTCTGCATTTGCGCTAAGCTAATATCGAAGGATACCATTAGTTATCCTTGATAACTATCCTTGTGCATAGCAATTGCAATGATTGGCAATCATTTCCCAACCACCTTCTGTTTCAATCATCGTTGACTCCGAGTCACGAAAATCGCCTTTAATCCAGAGGTACTTTCCAAATCATAGAAAAATTATTGAAGAATTTTTGAAATATTTTCCAAATTCAGGATGTAAATTAAAGGCGATTTGCGAAAGATTTTTCCTCCTCCCGAGAGTGTTCTGGCACTACGATTCTTCTTTTGTAGACCTCAAGAACATGGCCGCCGCCAATGATGGCTCCCTGGAGTTCGCCACCAGCGGTGGCAGCTGCAGCAGCAGCAGCAACAGCACCACCAGCAGCAGCAACACCAACATCGGCAGCAACAGCAACAGCAGCAGCAGCAATGGAGCAATGGCTACTTCCTCGGTGGTTAATGCGAATCCTGGTTATGTGACGGCTCCCACGTCCCAGCAACAGCAACAGCAGCAGCATCTCGGACTGGATCCTCGGTATGGTGGACCGCCACATCCGACGCAGTTGCTGCCACCGCCACCGATTCCGGCTTTGGGACCGCCACCCCGATCACTGGAGCAACTGATCATCTATGAGAACTTCGATGTGCACGAGACGCACCGGATCGAGGACGGGGTTTGCACACACATTAGCCGCCTGCCGCCCAAGAAGCAGGAGCTATTGAAACAGTTCGGTATACAGAGTAGTAGCCAGCAATGTCTGAGCAATTATGAAAAGTACATACTCATCGAAAACTTCATCAAGTTTTGCAATGTGAGCAAAAGTGTATCGAAAGCAGATCAGGAGAGGCACCACTTTACTCCAGCGGAGCTTTGTTCTATTGCCCCCCAAATTGGCGTTCGAGACATTGGCACTCATTTTGAAATCGATTCTAGTTCCAAATTGCATCCTCATCATCTAGAGCATTGAACAAAACTCTTGCCCAGCTGGTTGGGTTAAAATAAAGTTAACATATTTTCCCATGTATTTTTCTCTATTTCCAATCGATAATTGATCTATATAGGAATATCAGATATCCGATCATCGACCCTTTTTGGACTTCCACGAGAGCGCTTTATCCAAATGTGAGCAACTTAAATTTGTACGATATCTGGGCCAGGGGCTATCCAATCTGACGCTAAACAAGATCTATGTGGCCTTCAAGGAGCTGCTGGGCAACGGAAGGCCGGAAAAGTGGGTTGCAATAGAGTTTTTGAAGCTTGAATTATAATTTAATATTCTTTATTTCAGAGTGAGTATGGAAGGTTATAATCTGGATGCCCTCTTGAAGAAGAAACGTAAAAATCTATACAATCGCATGCACGCTACTGGTAACTGCTTTTCTCTTTATATTTAATATTTAAAATAATATTAATTTAATTTTTTTGATAGCCCCCAGCATTGACTTGACTGCCTATGAGTCATCCCAGCATAATCCCCAATCGCACCTTGCCACGCCTCGTCCCCATCACGCCTTTGCCGCCCTAAACGCTGTAACGCAGCGCAGCGAAGTATGCAACGAATTGACGCACACGGGCTTGCAGTACAGTTACGCCGGACACGGATCCCGGTAAAGACAAGCCCACGAATCCCAAACTCCAAAGCTGAAATCCGCATTGAACAACATATACATATATATACTTCTTCCTGGAACTGGACCAGTAACTGTTGTGTCTTCGAAAAAAAAAAAGTAAAAAGTTAATAAAGAAAAAAAAGTAATTTAATCGCCGCTAGCGTGCCGATTGTTAAGAGAAATCATTGAAAACTAAGTGCTAAATTAATGAGAAAACAGAACCCAGATAATGAGAGATAACCCAAATACCAGACACTAGTAAAATTAGCCTAAATGTTAACAAAATTAATATTAAATGGAATGAAATTCAATTAAGGCAACCAGATAAAACACACTAAAGCAGACATCAAATGATAAAGATTAGATTAAGCAAGGTAACCATATACAATATATACATATATTATAACGAGTATAGCGTATATTAACGTGTATGAAGGTATTTCTGTAGTTGCCATAGCGCTTAGAGGGTGCAGCACACACACTTCCAAATATGGCCAAATATCCTGGCCGGTACTAAACAGACATATTAGCTTCGGTTTCCAAACAAAAATCCTCTAAAGAATCCTATCCCCTAACCCATTACGCCGGCATTAACATAGAGATTAAAAATAAATATTAAAAAACACCAAAAATTAAGAGAAAAAAAAGAGAAAACTAAATCAAAGACCTCCCATTGAAAGTTCCCAAAAAATACGCATACTAAGTAACTTGTAGAGCCTAGCTTGTAAGATGGAACAAATTTTTAGAACAGAACTTGGAAATGCGGAAAAGCGGCACAGAGATCAGATCAAATGATTAACAAACTAAATATTCCTATATACAATATACATATTATATACAAAATCAAGCATCAAATACGCAAATCAAATACAACCAACAAGGAAACAACAAACAAACAAAAAACATAGCAATTGTAAATGATATATATACCAAAAAATATATTCTATACCAGCAAGCAAGGAAAAATATCACATTGTTCGTTTTATTCTTTATGTTTTACCGAAACTGTTTATTTGTGTTCCATTTAAATTTTTCTCTATCATGTATTATAGTAATGTATATTTAGCTTAACACGGAGAAGTGTCTATATTACGATTAACTGGCAGAGAGAAAGCCTAAATAGCAAAGCTAAATAGTAAGTGTAGAGTGTATAAAACTAAAGTACAGTACAAGGCAGTTTCACCTATCTAGTAAAAAAACCAGCGATCTCTACTCTGCCGATTGCTTTTAAGCTTCATTTCTCCGATTCTCTGATCTTTTTTCTTTTTATTTTATTTTGAAATCGTAGCAATTTTGAATTGCCCAACGACAAGAGAGCTATGCGTGTAAAAATGCCAACTAATTGGAGTCCTTTTTTCGCTGCGCCTGTTCGCGTTCCAGCGCCCTTTGCTTGGCCTTCTCGTAAATGGGCATCAGTTGTCCGGTCTCGCCCAGCATCTTCAGCAGCTCCACAATGAACGGCAAGTAGTTGTGCTTGCGCCGCACATTCTCCACCTTGTAGCGCTTCTTCTTCTGGATCTCATACTGAATGTAAGTGCGTAAGTTGTTGATCTCCGTCTGCCGATCCTCCTCGGTCTCCATGGCGTTCGGACCAGGATTCAGCAGCTTATCGATTTGCTGTTCGTAGATCCGCTGCCGGTCCGAGATGAGGGCCATTAGATTGAAGTGAATCTCGCCGTCGCTGTACCGCTGCATGCGCTTCTCAATAATGGGCCGCACCACATCGATCCAGTTCTGCTCAGGACGGATTTCACCCAAATCGATGGGTCCTTCCCGGAGACCATCCAACTCGTACAGCCTGCCACCGATGGGCATGTAGCCGACAAAGTGGTAGACATCCTCGTCCTTGTTCTGGTTCTTCATGTCCAGCTCGAAGAGCGTCTGGCGGGCAAACGAATTGTGAACGGTGCGGATCTGGCTGGCGTTGCTCAGAGTCAGTCCCTTGTTGTAGGGATCGAAGCACTGGCAGAACTCCTTGAAGTTGGTCAGCGTCTCGCCCAGCTTGATGTCCTCGTGCTCCAGGTTCATGAGCAGGCTCAGTATGGCCTGGGTGGCGCATGCATTGTTAATCACCTGCTTGGCAAAGAATATATTCTCCCGATCCAGGACCACTTTTCCAGCCGGCTCATCCTCTTGCACCCACTTGAACAGAAATATCAGGCCATGAATGGGCTCCAGGTTTTTGAACGACTCACTGTCCAGACTCCAGATCTCCTCCACTTGGGCGCCTTCACAGCCTAAGAACAGGAAACACGATACAATGCAAATTTTCCAATTGGCAACTACCCGGCGTCGTTCTTGCAATTGAAAAACGCGCGAATTACTTACCAAACTCGCGAATTAGCTCGGTGAACACACCCGGATCGGACTCAATGAGACACCAGTTGCCAGCACCGTCACTCATGTTTTATTTACTTTGTAAATGCCTATCAAATGTCAATTTGAGAACACTTAAATCCGCTTTTCCTGCTAGTGCAAAGAAATTTTTGTCAACTCACAGCAATGCTCGGTGATGCCAGAGTAGCAAAAACCACAGGGTGGCAGCGTCGACTGTACTTCGCGATGGCACAAAAATATCAATTATGCTTTTATTTAATACTATTTATAAAAAGTGTACTGTTTTTTCATAATTGTTTTCTTTTAAAGGCTATCTGTTCTTCCTCTAATTATATTTTATTCTTTCTAAACTTTAATATTTTCCAAAGTAGACTGTAGAACTTTTTAAGCTCGATAACTTTCGCGCCCTCTCGATTATTTTGCATTGCCGCCATTTTTCGAAGAAGGGCTGCAAAAGAAATTGACAAAAATCAATTTAGAAAGTTAAAAAAAACAACAAAGATTTTATAAAATATTATTTATGGTTGATTTTATTGTAAAACTAAGCGGCTAAAAGAAATCGAGCAAATAAATTAAGTTAAAGGCCTGTTTTCACAATATATTGGTGCAATATTTTGCTGTTTTTTGTGCACAACCAAATCAAAGTGTCAAATTTTTAACAATTAATCGTTAAGTTAAGGTTTATAAATGTATTGGAACTGAACGGATTTGATAAATAAAAGGTATATTAAAAATATTTGAACTTCGCGCGCTGTAGCACCTATCGATATTTTGAATAATGGCTTTGTAGATATTGACTATAATAAAGTATGACAAGGTAAAGGTAAATAAGGAACCAATTTAACTATACGAAAGCGTTTTTAATTAAAAACAAAGTAAAAATAAACAATTGCAAGTTATCGGGAATCCCGAAACAAATCTTATTTTCGAAATAGAAGATGGAGAGAAAGACAAGTTCGAAAACGGGTGAATTGGCGCTTCCCAACACTAGTTTTGCAAAGCAAAAGCGGTGAAGGAAGAAGCAGATGACGAAAAAAATATGTGCAAGCAGCAGATCTCGCGAAAAAATGATTTTTGCTGCACTTTACGTGTGTGAAATGTGAACCGAAAGTGTGCATTCTATTACCAAGACAATAAATCATATTTAAGAAAAATTTTCGATAGCGCCTGCAACCTTTAAAGCCACAAAAAATGAAGCGAAAATACGATAATTGCGTGCTGCAGCCGAGGCAGCAACAAAATCCGTGTTTGTTGTAGATATACGTAGTACGAGTATATGCAAATATATACATAATAGAGCAGCAGAGTCTGGCGGTGAGTCCGCCAACGACGACGACGACGCGTCACACAGACAGAATTGATCTCCCCCAGGCCGCAGTAATTAATTCCAAAAAATCTAGCACCGCGCCAAGGAGCAAACAAAAGAGGCGCGAAAAATTCGCAAACCAAAATGGTTGTCTCCAAAGACAACAAGCGTCGCCGCAAGGAGACGGAGACACCTCCCCCTCCACCACCAACGGCGTCCAATGCTGCAGCCACGGCAGCTGCGGCGATTGAATCCTCGCCAGAAATGCCCAAAAGGTGAGTTCCACAAACCGGACGGCGTCGTATCCTCCAGCCGTATCCATCCATCCGTCGGTTAATGACTTTTAATCGCAAATACATACGTGTGAGATGACGTCGCAGCGAGCGACAACAAGCGGAGCACAGTGCGTGTGTGTGTGCGAGTGTGGTGTGCGGGTGCGGGTGGCAATGGGAGGAAAGGGGAGAAGGGAGCAGGCCCTGGAACATCGTGTCGTGGCGTTGTTGCTTCCATCGTTCTACTGAGCGACTGAAGGGGGTGTTTCGCATCCGCCTTTTGGATTTCGATATTGTGGGGATGGGTGGCTGGCAGTGGCAGTGGCAGAGACAGAGACAGAGGAGGAGAAGTGGTTGCGGGGGTAATGGGGCAAATCTCCCCTCAACGCAGGTGGGATATACAGTGGTTAGTCACTAAGCTGGATGTTTGGCATATAAATTACAGCATTAAGCGACAAGACGCTTGAGGAAATTCGAGTTTTCTGAAAGAGCCAGCCATGTCAGCAGTTTAAGTTTCCAAAAAGAATACTTTAATTAACAAACTGCCTCCCCTCCTGCCCTGAAATGAATATCAGATTATCATACCCCTCCTCTAATGCCTTCTCTTCTCATTTCAGAACCAAGGTGCAGGCTCAGAGGAAGTTCGCCCAGGGCCAAAGTGCTCCGAGCAGCTCCTCCAGCTTATCATACAGCGCCATCGCAGCGGCTGCCGGGCCGAGCACCTCTGGGGCGGACAGCTCCCAGCCGCCCATCGAGATCCTGCCCAACAAGTGCCCCAAGCCGCAGGACTTTGTTACGTTTCTCTGTTTTCGCGGCACTCCCGCCCTGCCGGCCCACTTGGACTACCTCAACCAGGGAAAGCACCAGGAGCCGGCCACCAGCACAACAGGTGCCAGCAGCAACAACAACAACAACGCCAAGAAGATAAACAACCGGATCCAGGGAGTGAAGAAGAAACGAGGACGACCGGCCAAGGGAGCTGCCAAAAAGGTTGAACCAGTTCCCGCCGAAGCGCCAGTCGCTGAGAAGCCAAAACCAGCTGAGAAGCCAGCCAGTGATAAAGTCAATCTCATGGCACCCGAGAATCCAGCGCCCGCCAACTCCCTGCCGACAGCGACTCCTGTCCTGCCGGGAGCTGTGAGGAAGCGGGCGGAGGTGGTGACGGATGGAAACCGGCGCGGAGCCAGGGGTAGAGGTCCGGCAGCGGTGGCTGACAAGCCAGGACCCCGAGCTGGGTCGAGCGAAAATATACGACGCTCGAACCGTTCCATCACCAAGGAGAGCAAGCCCATCATAGAGGACGACGACACCCAGGAGGACGAGGAGGAGGAGGCCGATGACGATGAGGACGAGTTCTTCTCCGCCCACGATGCCACCTCCCGGAATGGGGAGGAACTAAAGCCAGAGAGCAATCCCGTGAAAGCCGAACCCACCAAGCGAGGACGTCCCGCGGCAGGGAAGCAACAGAAGGCAGCCGAGCCAACGGCAGAGCCATCGCAGGCAGCTGCCAAGGACAAGGCGCCCGTGAAGCGGGTGCGCCAGCGGGAATCGCCCATTTTTATACCTTCTCCCGAGTCATCGGGTCGCATGACCAGACAGAGGGCTTTTTTCGAGCCAGTGAAGGTTCCTCCCCACCAGGAGGAGCCTTCAAGCCAAGAGCGCGCAAAGGAGGACTCCGACAAGGAGCCAGACCCAGAGCCAGAACCCGAGGCAGAGCCAGAGCCAGAGCCGCCAGCTAAGCAGGTGAAGGAGGCCAAGGAGAAGACGAACTCCAGTATCTACGCCAAAGACGCCAAGCAGCAGCTGGAGAACGGGGACAGCAAGCACGGCGCTGGTTCCAAGGGCAAGAAGAGCCTAAATGTCTTCGATTTCAGTTCCGACGATGAGCAACCGCTGGCGAAGTCCATTAAGCTGAAGAAGGGCGCCAAGAAGGGTGGCCCGGCGGCTGCGGCAGCTGCTCCGACGGCCAGGAATCGCAAGGCGGCTGCCAAGAAACTGGAGAAGGAGCGGGAAAAGGAAAAGGAACTGGAGAAGGAGAAGGAGCGAGCCAAGGAGAAGGAAAAGGAGAAAGAAAAGGAACCAACTCCGGAGAGGAAACACGAGGAGCCCCCCAGTGGCGGGAAGCGGGGAAAAGCTGGAAAAAAGAAAGCGGAAGATGCTCCGGCGGATGAACAGGAACTGGCACCACCTTCCTCAAAGAAGCCCGCCAACAATGCCCGGCCCGGACGGAAATCCGCCAAGAGCAAAGCCTCAGAAGACGACTCCGAGCCCCAGAGATCGCAGCGTCCGTCGCGGAAGACCAAGGAGGCGGCGGCCATCTACATGGGCATCATCGGACACAAGCTGCAGCTGGCCGATGACGAGGAGGACGACCTGTCGCTGAGCAGCTTCCCGGACATCCCCAACGTCAAGGAGATGGAGAAGATGGAGAACGAGATCAAGCGAAATGCGGCGGGAAAGTTAAACGTGCCGGAGTCCACGACGGTGTCTCCGGCAGGAAAGCCCTCTCGTAAGCCGTCGCCCGCTGTTGTTGCCGCTGATCCCGTGCCAGCTCGCCAGGAGTCCCCCTCCCCCACCGAGGCCGAGGAGGAGAAGCCACCGCCCCCGGCCCGTCGCGGTCGCCCGCCCAAGGGGAAGACCTCTGCAGCGGCCGCGGCCGCTCCGCCGCCAGCCAAGCCCCAAATCGAAGGGATGCTGGTGAAGAAGGGCTCGCTGGCCAAAATATCCGAGCAGGCCAAGTCGAAGGCCAAGTCCGAACATTCAAAAGTCGACTCCGACGAGGAGGAGGACTTTCTTATCAACGAGGAGCTGAACGAGACGAAGCGAAAGCTGGAGAAGAGCTTCAGTGACTCGGACGACGAGCCGCTGGCCATCAAGGTGCCTCCGGTGGCAGTCAAGGAGAAGGAGGTCGCCCCAGCGAAGCTTCCCACTCCACCCAGTCCGCCGAAGCCGGCGCCGTCGCCCGCTCCTCCTATCGCCACTGCCGCCTCGTCAGTGGCCCCTTTGGGAGGGCTAGGATTCTCCGCAGCTCCGAGCACCAGTCAGCTGACCATGCTGCCACTGACCTCCAAGCTGGGAACACTGCCCATGCCCAGTAGCACAGTCTCTAACTGCATCCCGCCGCTGAGCTACTCGCCTCTAAAGGCCATGGAGAAGAAGCCTCCGGTGCCCACATCCAAGATCCTGAACGTGCCCGCCACCTACGCACTGCCGGGCAGCACGGGATCTGGTTCGGTTGCTCCGGGCACTGTGGGATTTCAGAAAACCTCCTCGTATCTGCCGGCGGCTTCGCCCCACTACCACTCGGGCTACGTCCGGCCGCCTCCCACGCCGACGCATCAGTTCGGGGGCGGAGGAGCTCCGCCTGGAAGTAAGACGCCCGCGTCGCCGCTGAAGTACCAGCAACAACCGATCACCTATCCGGCACCCATCGAGGCGTACCAGTGTCCCAAGATCAACCCAAACTTTCTGACGCCCAAGTACGAGAGGAGTCCCCTGCCCAGATCCTCCACGTCGAGTAACTTTCCCAGTCCCTCCCCGGTGAAGTTTCTGTCCACCACTTCGGGCACCGTCACTGTGACGCCAGCATCCTTGACTAAGAGTCCACTGGCACCACCGAATCCCACGCCACCAGTCAGCCAGGTGGTCATCCAGACATCCAGCTTGAACTTGAGCACCAGTGTGGCGGCCACAGTGAACGCAGCCCCCCTGCCGGTGGCCTCCACCTCGGCAGCGGCGGCTGCTCAACAGGCAGCCACTCCGCCGCCAGCGCATGTCAACAACAATGCGGGAGCCGGGACCAGTGGGGCGGGAGCTGGCGCCAGCACAGCGGGGGCCAATGTGGACACGTTGAAGGACGAGATCGGAAGCATTCTGGCCCAGGCCACGCTCATGCCCAGCAAGGAGGAGTCTGGCAAGATCTTTGGGATCGCCAGCGTGAGTCTGGCCCAGAGCTCCGGGCCGGACAACACCAAGTGCACGCTGGGCAAGTGCGGCTCGATCCACAAGCCGGTGCTGGGACCGGTGGTGCCCACGGAGGGATACTTTGGGGACCAGCTGTCGAGCAAGGAGCGGCGCAAGGCGAAGGTGAACATGACCCACGAGCAGATCCAGAAGTGGCTGATCGAGTGCTCATCCAATCCGGACGAAATCCAAGACGACTTGGACGATGATTTTGATGACAGCATGAGGCCTCAGCAGTCCACAACTCCACCGCCCACCCGGGACGACAAAGAACTGAGCACCAGCTTCAGTTCCTCGTCGAAGAACACCCGGGGCGATCTCGGCAAGAGCGAGAGTGCCTGGTCGGCCAAGGGTCCCTCTCTGAAGGCCACTCCGGTGCTGGTCGCAGCGCCCAACCGCAAGCAGGACCTGGAACAGGGCGATGGCAAGGACTCGGATGTCCTGGAGTATGAGAAGTCCTCTTCCACTCCCGTTAATCTCACCCAGAAGGTATCCTGCACCGAGGCCGCATCTAGCGAGAAGAAGGGGAACGAACGGAAGACCAAGGACACTGGCAAGGCGACGGGAAGCAAAGCTACACCGCCACAGTCGCGCAGTGCCGCTGCTACGCCACCGACTCCCGTATCCACGCCCACGCCGGTCAAGAGCAGTCCCACTCCTCCGCCGGTGACCAAGCCGAAGGGCGAGAAGGGAAGGAAAAACGCTGCCGCTACCGCTGCAGCATCGGCAGCGATGGGAACACCTTCGCCGGCTGCCACTCCCCCACCACCGATGACGAACACCACCAAGCGGACGCCGGTCTACAACCAAAAAGGTTCCAAAGCTCAGCAGCAGCAATCCCAGGCGGAAACCAAGGCCACCAACAGTGTTGGATCGGGCACGAAGAGGGAATCCGTGTACGCCTTCGGCAAGGAGGAGGAGACCACCGCCGCGAAGCCATCCAATCGCAGAAAGGCGAACACCAGTCCCAGTCCAGCTCCGCCTGCTGTTCCCAACGCCCTGAGCGAGCGATCTCCGACGAAGAAAAGGGCAGCTGCCGCTGCGGCGGCCACGGCAGTCCAACTCACATTGAGTCCCACCGAGAACTGCAAGATCGAGGGCAAGCCGAAAGCCGGCACCGGACGAGGAGCCAAGAAACAGCAACAGCAGCCAGCTGCTCCAGCACCTAACCCAGTGCCGGTGGAGGCCAGTGGCGATTCGGACGGCGAGGGAGCCACCTTCTACATACCTCTCCAGGGAGCAGGAGTCGGGGGCAGTGGCGACGGTGGCATCCAGGGGGTTGCTGTGAAACTGGGAAGGGAAGGCCCGGACGGCCCCAACCAGAAGGTGGTGATGCAGGCCACCCTGGTGACCAAGGCCCAGATGGACACCAACTCGAAGCCACTGCCGGAGTCGTTGAACACCAACGAACTCGTGAAGACGCTGCTCCACGCCGCCAGCAACGATGCGGCCTCCACCACCACCAGCTTGAAGAGCCTTCCCAAGGCCAGCACCTCCGCGGCAGCAGGAGCTACTCAAGGTCAAGGCCAGGGCTCCAGTTTGGTTCGAGTGAACTCCAACTCATCGCTGTTCTCCGGCTCGGCCAAGTCCCGGACAGCTGCGCAGACCAGCTCCACGGCAGCTGCCGTCGCCAAGAAGTACAAGGACGACACTCCCATCAAGATGGCCAACAACACGGCCTTTCCGCGCCACGATGATCCCACCCAGATGGTGGAGGCGCCTATCTTCCGGCCAACGGAGAAGGAGTTCGCCGATCCCATTGAGTTCATCGAGAGAATCACACCGATTGCGGCCAGGTTCGGGATCTGCAAGATAATCCCTCCGGCCAGCTTCAAGCCGGAGTGCCGCATCTCCGATGAGATGAGGTTCACAGCCTACAACCAGTACGTGCACAAGATGCTCCACCGCTGGGGACCGAGTGCCAAGGAGCTGAGTGCGATCAAGAAGTACCTGGCCACCCAGAGCATCGTTATGAACCACCCGCCCTGGATCGGTGGCATGGAGGTGGATCTGCCGCGACTGTATCACACGGTTCAGGAGCTGGGCGGTCTGAAGGAGGTGATCGAGAAGAAGAAGTGGTCGCGCGTGGCGGAGGAGATGTGCATTCCCAAGCTGGCCCAGGACAGGGTCACCAAGCTGGACGATATCTACTGCAAATACCTGCTGCCCTACGACACCCTCTCGCCGGCGGAGCGCCAGAAACTCTTCGACGAGGTGGAGGCCGACTGGGCGAAGCGGGAGGCGCGAGCACGCCGGAATGCGGATCGATTCGTTAACACCGAAAGCGTTTCCAACGAGGAGGACGACGTGAGCAGCGACGAGGACGAAGAGTCCGAGGAGGAGATCGACGGCGTGTCCATGGAGTGCATTGTAAAGGGCAGGAGCATGCCGCTCAGCCAGTTCTACCGGATTGCCAGGAACACCATGGCCTTGTGGTTCAAGAGCACCGATCCCACAGTCAACGAGGTGGAGGCCGAGTTCTGGCGCCATGTGGCTGTCAGGGATAGCCACGTGTGCGTCCACTCCGGTTCGATCGATAGTTCAGGTTGGGGCTATGGTTTCCCCAGTCCGGGACCCAAAGGAAAGGGCTCCAACTACGCCAGACATCCGTGGAATCTGAAGGTTCTGACCAACAATGCCGGATCTGTGCTGCGCTCGTTGGGGCCCGTGATGGGCGTCACTGTGCCCACTCTCCACGTCGGCATGCTCTTCTCTGCCTGCTGCTGGTACCGCGATCCACATGGTCTCTCTTGGATCGAGTATCTGCACACGGGCGCCTCGAAGCTCTGGTACGGCATTCCGGATGACCAGAGTGCGAACTTCAGGGCGGCACTAACCTCGCTGATACCGACTCACTGCCAGAACAAGACCATCTGGCTGCCGTGCGATACGGTGATGGTGCCGCCGCACATGCTCACCGATCGCGGGGTGTCCCTGTGCCGGATTGAGCAGAAACCGGGAGAGTTCATCGTGGTGTTCCCCAGAGCGTACACCTCTAGCTTGGCCACCGGATATGTGGTGTCCGAAAGCGTCTATTTCGCTACCATGTCGTGGTTAGATCTAGCCAAGGATGATTTTAGGGTGAGTTTCATAATGGCTACTTGAAGAATCTTGGACAATAATAATTCCTCTTCCTTTTCAGGACATCCACGAGAGCTGCGAGCCTGCCATGTTCTCGCTGGAGCAGTTGCTGTTCGCCTTGGGCTACGACCAGCGCGTCAACTCGGAGGCCCTGCACCAAATGCTACCCATGCTTAATGAGGTATGCGAAAAGGAATCCGCTGCCAGAGAACAGCTTAGGGTAAGTCCAGGATTAGCGCTGGATATGCAGGACATGCAGGATTAATGAGGATTTTAATATTTCTAGGCTGCTGGTGTCACTTCCACCGAAAAGGTGCAGGCAGAGAAGGGCCAGAAGGCCAAGAAGCAGCAACAGCCGCCCTACAAGTCCATCGAGAGCGAGTGCGACCTGTGCCGCGCCAACCTCTACATATCGATGGTGCGAACGGAGGAGGGCAACGTCTACTGCCTGCAGCACGCTCTGAAGAACCTCAACAACGGCAACATCCAGGCCAAGCAGTGCAAGCTGATATACGCCTACAACGTGGACGACATACAACAGCTTATCCGGCAGCTCCAGGAGAAGATTCATCACAAGGCGGCTGTTAAGAAAAAGTAGCATCGTCGGCGTCGTTACTAAAAGGCGGCGCAGGATATAGATACTACGACTAGGGATTCAGGATAAGGATATAGGACACTAATGTATATATATATATGAAAGTGTATACGTATGTGATTCGCCGATAATTGGGTGAAATAATGATCTATGGACGCATTAAACGGAGCGACAGACGCGCATATTTATAATGTATATTATCCAGTTTGCAAACTGGCACTATTACTAACTGTACGTTAAGAGCATAGGATTGGATAGACTTGTACTGTTTACATACATTTCACTGTGGCAATGCTTTCAATTTTAACTAGTTTATACCTTATGTCGATAAAAAGTTTGCAATCAATTTTGTTTTCCATTTTTTTCGTTTTTTCTTTTTTGTTATGCAATATGCTTCCCCGCTCCCCCACAAAAAACAAAACCACAAAAAAGCAAAAAAAAAAAAGTGTTAACCCCTTAACTTTTGTGTTATTTGTATATAGAAAGAGACCTAGTATATGTACTAATGTAGTTTTTTGGATTAAGTCAGGTGAAGCCCTCAAAGAAACCCAGCTAACATGTTGCAATTTCTACTACTACCTTTCTTAGGCTATAAGATATCGAGTAAATACCATAGAGAATCAGAAATCCAATCATAATGGATCCATTAGCTTAGCACCACCAATAGAAACCGGACTAACGAACGCAATAGTTACTAATTCTATCTTCGAAACTGCAGAAGGAAGTCGCACAATACCAACCAAATACCATTTTAAAACAACGCTGGTTGCGCCTAAATGAGAAAATTTCACTATATGTTCAATGTATTTATATATATACAGATATATATTAGTAATACATTATTTAAGTAACAAGTGCAACAATAAATCTTAACGCGATATATCGAAGCTGCACCGTGGCTAGTTAATGCTTAAAGTTCAAGTTCTTAAAACTAAGGATGGGCGAATTTCAGAAATGGTTCGAGAAGTCATACATTATGCTACATGCGTATACTACAAAAAAACCTAGGCTAGACCTTGGGTTTCTTCAGCGAGGGTGCCAGGCAATCGGCACTCGCGACCGCCTGCCGCTTCACAGCTCCACTCGGCAGGTTAGTTACCACGTCCTCCAGCTGTCGCTTCAGCTCAGACACCTGGGTTGTCAGCTCTGTTATGCTGCCCAGGGCCTCCTGCAGGCGTCGATCTTGCGCCTTTCGCGCCGCCTCTAAGCTGCGAACTTTCATCGAAAGATGCCTCTGTACTTGAAGCTGTCGTTGCAGGTGTTTGTTAAGTCGCTCCTTGTTGGGCGCATTCTGTTGTGGCTGGTTGTTGGCGGCGAGGGGAGCTGCCAGTTGGACGATGGCCTGCTGGACAATGGCATGATCCCCGGGGCGGTTCACGCCGTTGCGCTTGACGCCGCTAAAGCTGATATCACCCAGTGTTCCGCAGACGACAAGCCTCGCGCCCGTCGCTGAGGACTCTGCTAGTTGTTTGCGGTGCTCCAGCTTGAAGTTTACGGCAATTTTCTCATCAAAGTGCTCGATGGCCATGGAGGAGATGTCGCGCAGTTCCTGCAACACTTCGTGCGGACGTAGCTGCTTGGTGGAGGTGCTGAGCAGGCGGAGAATACTGCTGATCTCGTCTAGAACACGTCCCGGAATAAAACAGCAGATGTTCAGGTCAATAAACTTGGAGTACGTCATCGTGAGCATCGAGATGCGTGTCTCAATGGAGGTAAGTATGTCGGAGTGGCGGGCCAGGACGTGGTTTCTGGGGAATACAAACCAAACAACGAATAGGTATTATGAGTCAAGTTTTTTAACAGAAATGATAGCGCTCTGGAAAGATCCTCATGTTTCAGTACCTAACTCTCGAATTATTTCGTGAAGTAGTGCTGTTTCAATAAGAAATCGATCTCCTATATCTCAAATATAATATATGGACATTGTTTTCCAACATAAACTATAAATAATTTTATTTGCTCGTTGTGATTTCGAGATATGATAAGGAAAAATCTGGATGTCTCCCGAACCGAGGTCGACTCACCTGCGTTCGGATTCCCGGCGTGGCAGCATGGATTTGATCCGTTTAAAGTTCTTGGCATGCTCCAGGATTATCTTGTTGAATCCTGTGTTCAGTACTTGTTGTCCAACATAATTAAATCTGGTGCAAACCTAAATTTAAAATTATGATCGTTTTATTAAGTCACGGACCAAAGATTTTATGGCTTTCGGTTATTCAACTCACTTCTCGCTTCTTGGCCACCTCATCGTAGGGCAGCCATTCGAAAATATCCAGAAGAACTGTCTGTGGCAGGTCCAAAAGGTTCATTTTTCGTAATATTATTTTTATTTTTCGAGAGCAATATTTTTGAGATTCTTCTATTGTTGTTAGTGAGGCAGTGAAGTGTCAAAGCAAAAAAACCACAGTGGCAGCCCAGGTGAGCTGCAGTGCTGCCAGACTTTGCAAATATTTTAAAATTTATTTCTGTTCAATAATAAATTAACCTGACCCTAAGTACATTTAATTAAAAATAAAATAAATAACAAAATTGAATAGAAAATATGCCAACTTTTTAAGAAACAGTGTGAACATGTAATAAGACAAATAGTAATCCGACTTTGTCTATATTTAACAGTTTTTTGGTAAAATTTTCTGGAGGGGCAGTATGACCTACTGGGAAGGCTACATCTTGGCCAATTTCCATTCTATTCTAGTGCGGAATACCTTAAACGATTTCTGCATCGATTCTTCATCATTCTGCATCAAAACCCGGAAACAAAATATTTTTTAAATTTTTTGTCAAATTTTCTGGGGGATCCCCTTCAAAAATCCATAAGGACGCATAGAGCCACTATATGGCCCACGGCGATGGCTATATCTTGGCCAATTTCCATCCGATTCTAGTGCGGAATATCTTAAACGATTTCTGGATCGATTCTTCATCATTCTGCATCAAAACCAGGAAAAAAAATATTTTTTAAATTTTTTGTCAAATTTTCTGGGGGATCCCCTTCGAAAATCCATAAGGACGCTTGGAGCCACTATATGGCCCACGGCGATGGCTATATCTTGGCCAATTTCCATCCGATTCCAGAGCGGAATACCGTAAACGATTTCTGGATCGATTCTTCATCATTCTGCATCAAAACCCGGAAACAAAATATTTTTTAAATTTTTTGTCAAATTTTCTGGGGGATCCCCTTCAAAAATCCATAAGGACGCATAGAGCCACTATATGGCCCACGGCGATGGCTATATCTTGGCCAATTTCCATCCGATTCTAGTGCGGAATACCTTAAACGATTTCTGGATCGATTCTCTATCATTCTGCATCAAAAGCTGGAAACAAAATATTTTTTAAATTTTTTGTCAAATTTTCTGGGGATCCCCTTCGAAAATCCATAAGGACGCATAGAGCCACTATATGGCCCACGGCGATGGCTATATCTTGGCCAATTTCCATCCGATTCTAGAGCGGAATACCTTAAACGATTTCTGCATCGATTCTTCATCATTCTGCATCAAAACCCGGAAACAAAATATTTTTTAAATTTTTTGTCAAATTTTCTGGGGGATCCCCTTTGAAAATCCATAAGGACGCTTGGAGCCACTATATGGCCCACGGCGATGGCTATATCTTGGCCAATTTCCATTCTATTCTAGTGCGGAATACCTTAAACGATTTCTGCATCGATTCTTCATCATTCTGCATCAAAACCCGGAAACAAAATATTTTTTAAATTTTTTGTCAAATTTTCTGGGGGATCCCCTTCAAAAATCCATAAGGACGCTTGGAGCCACTATATGGCCCACGGCGATGGCTATATCTTGGCCAATTTCCATCCGATTCTAGAGCGGAATACCTTAAACGATTTCTGGATCGATTTCTTGCTAGTTTCTTTCAAAATCTGGTAACTAACTATGATTTCAATTTTTTCTGATATTTTTGGGGGTTCCTTTTAATAGTGAACATCTCACTCTTTATTTAATTGTTAAATGAGTGCCAATATTTATTAAATTAAATTTGTATTTACAAAATGGGAAACAACAGCGAAATGGGAACGAAAACCGACTTAGGCTTGAATCAAAAATTTGCTAGCATCATGATAATCATGACCCAAAGGCTCCAGCTCCGGCTTTTTTTTGGGGAAATAGGGGTTGTGCTCCGGATCGGCGTTCAAACTAAAAAACAAGAGTTATTTCATTAAAAAATTTAATTAATTTATAGCACAATTAGTACTTACTGATAAAAGTTAGTGGCCTCCTCGCACTTGACATTGTACCACCAGTCGCAGGCGAACTCCTTCTGGTTGAAGATGGTGCCATTTGTGCAGAGGAACGAGGCACCCTGGTGACCCTCACGTCCATCGTGGCACACATGATAGGCCTGGCAGCCCGTTTCCACGTTGGCGTACATGCCCGGTGTGGCTGGGACATTGTGGCAACTGAACCCGGTGTGTGGCACTTCGTGATAAACCGGATAGTCTACGCCCGGAACTCCGGGTATCTTGTTCAGGTCTTGCTTCTCCTCGTGATGAGGGTGTTCCGGCTGAGGTGGATTGAACAGATAGCCGAATTTCTGCAAACGAATGTAAACATATCAAATGTATCAAATGGGGCTGTTGCATAACCGAGTGCTCGTGCCCCAATCCGGTTTGGGTTGCCACCGCTACCCCCGTGGCAGAGCTCATTATTTGTACACTTAGAAAATAAGTTTAAAATTTTTTAAAGAGGTTGTAGGTCTTTGCTTTTATAAATTATGGATTAACTTTAAAATCTTTATATTTTTAAAACACTACTACTGAGAGCCAAGTTTAAGATTAAGATATGTAATATATATCTTCTGTTATAAAAATTATACAAATGTTATTTTTTTTTCACTTCATATTCCATTGTACCATGTATGCCTGGCTGAATTGCATGTTATGTTACAATTTTTGGGTCAAAAGTGAACGTGGCTCGAGAGCCAGCCCAGAGCGTTGTCAATCGGGGTGGCACACGCTCCTCTTAATTGATTCCTCAGCATAATTATACACTTCTCCACCATTCAGAAGAGATCCTCACCTGCACTTCAACGGCCACTGCTGCTCCGATCACGACCATTAGCCAAAAACAGAAACAACCCAGCTTCGGCATCATTTTTTTTATTTTGGTAGCAATTTTTTCCGCCTACGTTGGAATTTTATGATATTTTTAAGGATTCTTCAAGATGGAGCGACAACCGTCCGAGTTGGGCTTGAAAATCAAACTGAACTGCAATTTTCCACCAAAAGCCAGGCCACTTGAGCCGCTTTGGTGTAAGTCTTTGGAGCTTTCAAGGGTAAAGCAACCGATTTGAACGGATTTTGATGGTGGTACTGGTACTGCTACTGCTGCTGCAACTTTCCGATCCACTGGAAGCTGTTTTTTTGGTCTAAGCTTTTTCCAACCAAATTGGCAAATTACTTACTGCTCTGCTTCAATTATTGCCAAAGTAAACGAAACGCCAGGAGCGTTTCTGCTCATAATTATGATATGTGACTTTTGTGGGAAAGTACGTACGAGCCAAACAATGCAACATGGCTAAATTTATTTTGCAAGATACAAATTGTTTACGCTAAACTAGCTAAAAGCGATGAATTCCCATTCAGCGTCTTGGCCGGGCTTAGACTTTATAATACGATGGATGGGTTAACATGCGATGGGTGGATGTGGATGGTTAAACAGCTAAAATTTATAAAATCATTTATGACTAAAACAGGAAA
>JAJJHT010012333.1:2127-17406 GCA_021223865.1 Drosophila pandora
ATTCCGTTTATGCGGTGTTGGTGCTGATCTTCGCACTGGGCTTCGGGCATGTGAAGTTACATGCCGTAGAGTAGAGTGGTCCGGGACAGTCGGCTGGGCACGTCTTTACCAGCGCCGGTATCTTTTTTGCTGGCGGTGGTTGAAGTTTTGTTATTGGCTTGGTTATATTTTGTATTGTATGTGAGTGTGTTGCAACAATTGGGCGTCTCTCTGCGAGGCTTGTTTTTAAAAAGTCAAGCTCGGCCTGCAACTTTTGTGCAGTAGACCACGCGGGAGGCGGTGTTTTAGAAAACAATAGCCATTTAATGTGTGCTATTCTTTTATTCACCTTATTTTTTACACCTCTCCGTTTTCCCATTATTTGCACACAACTCACTCAGTTATTTTGTCTCAGTCATCTTTTTTTTTTGTTGTGTCGTCTTGCGTAGTGACAGGTTTTCTTGATTTTATTTTGCTTGCTGCTGTTGTAGTTGTTGTTGTTGGTTTATTATCCTCAGGTTCTATTATCCTCAGGTGTTGGTGGCTGCATTAGGATGTTGATTATTTGCTTGCTGCTGTTGTAGTTGTTGCTGTTGGTTTATTATCCTCAGGTTCTTTGAACCTTCACGGTCGCCATGTTGTTTGATTTAAACCATGTAGTTTATTTTGTTTTGTAATCTTTATTGAGTTTTCTTAGTGTTTTGTTAACTTAGACTTTATTCTTTAAAAGTCAAATCCAGAGTGATTTGATATTCTGTTGCTCGCGGCTGCGCTGCCTACAAAAGCTCGGCAGCGATCAGTCGCGGCTATATTCATATATATATATATTTCTATGCTCGTATATAAGGCTGGTAGCGGACCGAGCGTAAGGGTGTAAGTATGCATGGCTCATTTGTATGCGTTGTCAACTCATGAGAATTTGCTGACCAATGCACTTCCCAGGAGTGAGGCTTTAAGGCATATGTATATAGCTGGCTATTTGGCCGGGGCATTATGATTTTATAACAACACTGTAGCACAATATTGTATTGCTACAGTGGATGCTTCCTATAATGACCCATGCATACTACAGTACCAAGGCACACAAAAAAGCGTGTCTGTCGTGTTCTTCATTTCTTGATCGTCCAACCCCAATACGCGACAGAGAAGCGCAGAGAAGGCAAGGTACAGCTAGTCTTTAATAAAACCAAGCACACCCATAGCTTTATTAACCATGGTAGATATATGGTCGGTAAATTTAAGTCTCAAATCTAATAGGACACCTAGATCGTTAACCTGAGTTAATCGTTCTAAGGCGGTCCCATACAAAAAGTACATAGCCTGGTGAGGACTAGATCGGTGGGAAGACATGAGTTAACATTTCGATCCATTAAGTTTATTTGTTAAACACCAATTTTGAAGTTTTTCCAAATCGGATTGAAGTCTAGGCGCTAGTGAATTTATACTGAAGTATGCCTTAAGCTATGAATGCATAGCTTAACGTCAAAAGCGTACATAAGTACAATGAATTAGTTAAGGCAAGGGGCAAGTCGTTAATAAACAGTGTAAAACGTAGGGGTCCAAGATGGCCTTGGGGCACCCCAGATGTTGCGCGGACTAAACTAGAGGTAACATCTTGAAAGAAGACACTTTGGGTTCTCCCAGATAAGAAGCTCGAAATCTAGGAACCCAAAAGACTGGGTTTACTTATAAGAAGCAAATGGTTAACAGAGTCAAATGCTTTACTGAAGTCAGTGTAAATGACGTCTGTTTGTAAGCTATTCCGGAACCCATCCGAGATAAAAGATGTTAGCTCCAATAAGTTGGTAGCGGTGGAGCGGTGCTTCATGAAGCCATGCTGGCATGGAGTTATTATTGAACTACATAGGTGTTGCAAATAAGGAGTGACAAGTTTTTCAAAAAGTTTTGGAATTGCTGAAAATTTAGAGATGCCTCTATAATTTGTAGCGTCGGATTTTTTCCCTTTTTTATGCAGCGGAATAATGAAAGATTCCTTCCTCATAAGGGGAAAGATCGAAGAGATAGCTTAAAGAGTTTAACGAGCGATTTGCACAAAGCCTCGGCACAATTCTTCAGAACACAGCCTGGTATTCCATCAGGGCCTGGCGAATATACGGGCTTGACCTCCTTTAACACAACCGAAAGATGGGCAAAATATAAGACTGGCTGATTGGATATTATAAGTGTAAGGGTGAGCTAGTTTGAAAAAACGGTGCAAAGAGATCGGCTATTGCCGGATCAGTGCTTGCATAAGAGTTCTCAAACGTAAGCAGTGGGGGAAAAGATACATGTTTACGCTTAGTGTTTACAAAGTTATAAAACTAACTGTACAGCCAGATAATCTATGTTTATTTAAAAGTCTATGTTTAATCTATGTTAATTAAAAAAAGCAGACGGATATTTCCATGGCACGCAAGCGTCGAAAAATATGTTCAAGGTTTAATAAGATTTTTGTAATGCGATGTTTATATCCTCGTATGCCAGTAAATCAGACCAATCAAATTCCCAAATTACCTTATTTAATTTCATAAAGTCAGCCTTACGTAAGAAACGATCTTAATGAGATTTAAGTGTAGACTTAAGGTCAATTAAGCAATTGTTTTCGATTGAAACCTAAAGAGTGGGATGATATGGATCCTCAGGGTTAGAAAGGGGCAAAGTTCTGGAAAGAGTAATTCCATCAGGATCAGAAACGAAACATAAGTCCAACAGCCGACCTAAAGAATTTCTAACGTAGTTAATTCCCCCGAGTGACATGTCAAACATGCCCGCAGGGAAGTCGTGGTGGCAGTTAAGCTGTAAAGGCGGTGAATTTTAAACATTTGACCATATAAGTTCTGGGATATTAAAGTCACCCAGAGCTATCAGCTGGTCACTATCAGACAGACGATCGAAAACCAAACGAAAAGCGGAAAAATGTTGCCAGTATTTTGGCGGTTCGGACGAAGGTGGTAAGAACAAGTAACATACAAAGATTGATCGGACAAAGTGATTTTGATGCAAAGAAATTCAATGTCACCAAACTCTTGTGATTTTACCTCTTCAGAAGCGAGTCTACAGAAATTAACACTCCTCCTCCCCTTCGCAGAGTTCTATAGCATCTAAAAGTGGTGTACCTGCTAGGAAAAACTTCGGAGCATAAGATCTCCGGCTTTAACCAAGTTTCTGTAAATACAATAATGTGGGATGCAAAGAAAAATTTATCAGAATACAGTTTAGGAAGTTTACTACGTAACCCTCTAGTATTCTGATAGGCCAGTGTTAGTGAAGACATTAGTTTTTTGAAACTAAGGAAGACGAGGTGGAAGGTTGGTCAGTGGCCGTAACATGTGGGAGTTTTACACCCACAGGTTTGGTTATTTTTTTTTCACCGTACTTGGCTGATGTTCTTGGACGAAAATGTTCTCTGGCCAAAAGCTGGCGGAACAATTTTGAACATCTGCAACGGCACATGTATTTTGAAAGATGATGTATGCCTGGTATATGAATATTTAAATTTTGTAATATCCACTACCTATATGTCAACTTTTATTTGGCTTTGATGTAAGCCGAGATATCAATCTCAGGAGTATCAGGGGCGAACCGGGTCACAAAATTGTGTTTCGATGGTGGGATTACCAGCAAAGGTTTTGTTTCCGCCGTAACTAATACTGCGGCATCAGAACGAACCGGGGGTCCCGAGGGTTGATTACTCTGTTTGGTGACTGTTACGGGGGCTTGAATTATTGGGTCTGGGATCACTTGAAGCGATACCTCAGAGGTCATATCCGACAATTGCTCATTAATTCTGAGATATTCGGAAGCCGAAGTTTTGTTGTTGGGAGCATTGTTGTCGGCTGAGCCGGCTGAAGATTATTCGCCACAAGCACATTACTAAATTAGGGTTTCTTACGCTTACGCTTAGTTGAAGACTTCTAAGCTGTGTATCGAGCACACAGAGTTGAGCATTGATTTTACGAAAACCACTAATCAACTCCTTGAATCCACTTTTAGTCTGCCTCATGAACGATTTCATTTCGTCCTGAACAGCACGACAACCGTCACCAGACCAGACCTACGTGAAATAGCATCCGAAACTGAGGCCGAGAACCCGGCACACTTAGCGTGTAAAACGTTTTCACAAAGCCAGCAGTAGATGGTAGGCTGGGAAGAGGAGATTGTCTTATTACAAGACTTCAGCGCATAGACAAGTTAAAATTCCATTCCAATACAGAGAGCAGATAGTGCGAGTTAGTAAAATGCAATGAATAGAGCAAATAGTCTCTATTGAGCGAGAATAGAAGCAGTAGAATAGAAGCAACACCGTAAGAGATGAAGAAGCAGAGGAGGGCTATGTTTGGAAGGAAAATTAATCAAATTATTATTTTACCTCCAAATATATCACTGCACACGCAAAGCGCTACGGATCTAAAAATTGCAATTGCTTTTTTTTTGTTTTATGTGTATAGGAATTAACACCATTGTTTATGGTAAACTAATTACAAATTTTATAGAAACGCAGTGCGCACAAAAAAAACAAGTCCGTCCGCTTTAAGATAAAGAGAGGATGTGACACGTTAGAACCCAAAAAGTCATTTCCTGGCTCAGAGGAGATTAGTTATTGACTCCAGTGAAATAAATAAAATGCTACTGGTCTATAAATTCCCAATGTTAGTCCCAATATTATTCCAAATATCAGCAGGCCATATCGAACAGGCCAACAGCAAAACCATCTCCACCCATAATTTCACCTGCTTCAAAACCTTTATACTCCCCTGAACCAAAGTCCAGAACAAACATAGGTTTCATCACCCACAGTTTTCGCGGTACACCTAAGAATAGAAATTGATCAAATTTTACCATATATTGTATTATGTAGGCCATGTATTTGCGTTGACCATCATTGTTTCTAGTACATATCATTTTTGAAATGCACGTGTACCAAATAAAATGAAAAAATTTTAACTAGCAGATATCTTTGGAACACTCATCCAAAGTTGAAATCCCCGATTTTCTAAATTTATTTTTCTGCTATTATGATTTTTCCTCAAATACTTTCCTATGGAAGAATTTTTTTTCTTATTTAAATTAGAATGTTTTATTTTTGGATTTAAGGGAAAACACGAAATAATTTTATTGAATCTCCAGTGCATTCTTTGGCGGAATTCCACCCAGGATGAGTTGCCGTTTTTCAAACTGGATAGTGTCACTTGTAGGACAAAGCCGGTCTCATTTTTATCAGTTCGAGCCATTCATCACTAGGGAGAGGAAGAGCTGTCTATGTTTCCGAAAGTGTACGTCGCGATTTTTATGTTGATGATCTAATTTCCGGAGGTGGCTCCAAAGATGAGGTTATCGTCTACGCTGGAAAGTATTCTGCTGGTGCGATTCTATTGTGGCGCTATCCTGGATTCGAGAGGAGCCTGTTCAATTTAACGTTTTCGTCGCCAATCGGGATGCCAGAACATCTTTGAACCCGGACGAAATACTTTCGCGTGGTGCTCTTCCCAAGGAGTTAATTGATGACAACATGTAGTCTTATGGTCCTGCGTATCTTCTTGGACCTCAAGATCAGTGGCCACCTACGGTGGCATCTGAGAGATCCACTATGGAGCTGAGACCAAGGGTTCTGCTAATCCAATCACCGAAGTGCCAGCTGGTTCCAAGTAAGCTTATTCGTTTCCAGCCCTGCAGCGGGTATTCGCTTATGTGCATAAGTTCTTACATCAAGTTCGCCACAAGGATGTCACTGCTAACATCAAGTTTGGAACCCAATTACTTTTGCGTCTAGTGCGGCGAGTGCATTTTTGTGATAGCACAAAGGCGCTTCAGAATGGAAGGAAGATCTCGCCATCCAGCATACTTTCTTCATCCTCTCCTTTTTTGGACTGTTGCGTATGGACAGTCTTTTAAAGAATTCGAACATGGATTTTGATAGTCATCATCCATACCTAGAAAGCATTTAAGACAGTGTTTAGTGAATATGATCGGTCCATTACCTAAATCAGACGAAGGTAACTGAAAACGCAATTACACTAATTTGGGATTTACACAATACCATGTTACAACTCCAATAAAAAACAAAAGAGCAAGAACAGTAGCTATATTCGAATCTTTTCTTTTAAAGTACGGCTCAATGAAGATGTTCATTAGGGACATGGGAACTGAATAAAAGAATTCAATTATTTATTCATTATGAATTCTATTAAAAAAAGGAATCAAAGTTCACACTCAAAAAATCGTATAAAAGACCGAGAATGATGATCGAACAAAACAAGATTATACAGAAAGAAACATACGATAAGAAATCCAATTTTTTTTAAATTAGAAGTCGGAGATAGAGTTTTAAATAGTTTTAAAATATGAAGTAGGACATAGTTTAGACTTTAAGTATACAGGACCTTATAAAGTAGAAAATATAGAAGAGGTAATTATTTCAAATAAAAGAATAAAATTCAATGAATTTAAAATTAAAGATTCTTATTTCTTATTAGATCATATAAAAAAACCTCTTGACGAGGTAAAGTACCGGTGACGAACCTGCATGCGAAACCCAAAATATCTGATATCAATTTTAGTGACGAAAATATGCTATATAGGTGTACAAAATTGCATATAAAAAATATTCTTGTTCGGCACGTGACTGATTTTTTTTTGTTTTTCTTGCACGTGCCGAACAAGAATATTTTTTATATGCAATTTTGTACACCTATATAGCATATTTTCGTCACTAAAATCTTTTCGTCACTTTCCACACATGTTATATTTGACCAAAATATTTAGTGTAAAAAATTTTATAAGGATCGGCCGACTATATCCTATAGCTGTCATAGAACGATCGAAATTGGCATAACTTTGGTGTTTTTTAAGTTAGAAAGATGGGAATTGGAACAGATTCTATTTTGGGAAAAACAATCTGATCTGCCAATTTTCATAAGGATCGGCCGACTATATACGATCTGCTATATATCTAATATTATAAGATGCGTGGCGCCACCTAGCGGACTGCGACTGAACTGCAAGGGTATATCAACTTCGGCTCCGCCCGAAGTTAGCTTTCCTTTCTTGTTTTATATGATATCAGTTGTTTTTTTGTATATATTGATCTTAAATTATTTAAAACAGAACGCATAATATATAGAATATATATATGGAAGTAACCTCTGGACAGGCAATTCACACAGTTAGAAATAATTAATTGTAAGGATAAACATCAAAACTCTTTTTTTTTTAACTCTATAGATTTTGGCATTCAAGAAGGTGGAATAATTATAAACCTTTCCAAAGACGTAAAGAATTTTTCGATAGCTTCAGTGGCTCTGAAGTTATACGTATTTTTAATTTACAAAGGTTTTGGAATTTGGTTAGTTTAAAAATTTTAATTAAAAATTTGCCCAAAAATGTATTTAAAATCCAAAATTGTTTCGTAGTTTTGGGAAACCAAATTATTTTAACAAATTAACAGATGAGAGGCCTATCCTTATGAGAGTTCCTCTATATAAAAAATATTAAAAAACAAGAAAGGAAAGCTAACTTCGGGTGGAGCCGAAGTTGATATACCCTTGCAGTTCAGTCGCAGTCCGCTAGGTGGCGCCACGCATCTATATTATTAGTTATATAGCGGATCGTTTATAGTCGGCCGATCCTTATGAAATTTGGCATATTGAATTATTTTGCCCAAAGAGTAATCTGTACCAAGACCCATCTTTCTAACTTAAAAAACACCAAAGTTATGCCAATTCCGATCGTTTTATGACAGCTATAGGATATAGTCAGCCGATCCCTATGAAATTTTGTACACAAGATATTTGGGTCAAATATAACATGTGTGGAAAGTCCCAACCCTCTTAAAAAACACCAAAGTTTTGGCATTTCCGATCAATCAGTTATATGGCAGCTATAGGATATAGTCGACCGATCCCGGCCGTTCCGACTTATGTACTGCCTGCAACAGAAAGAAGGGTGCAAAATTTCAACTCGATAGCTCTAAAACTGAGAGACTAGTTTGCGTAGAAACGGACAGACGGACAGACGGACATGCTCATATCGACTCAGGAGGTGATCATGATCAAGAATGTATATACTTTATAGGGTCGGAGATATCTCCTTCACTGCGTTGTACACTTTTGACCAAAATTATAATACCCTCTGCAAGGGTATAAAAAGTGATGGACACACCGATGACAGATTTCAGGTTTTATGAGCAGAAGACTCTTTATTTCTGAGCGAAGTATCGCAATCGACTTCAGCATCAACACAAAAACCCGCGATCGCACCCTCGTTTGTAATACGGAAACTACCGACATTGGCTACAATTCTACGAAATTTTTACGGAATGCATCCATAATCAAGACTATAGCGATGCAGTAAAATTCCGTCATTTGGAGAATCATGTAACAGGTAAAGCACAAAGCCTAATCTCAACGTCGATTGGCGGGCAGACCAGTTACCAGGATGCCTGGCAACGACTAAAGAATCGATACCAAAATGAACGCTTGTTGATTAAATCCGCGATCCAATAGCTTTTTGGACACCTCAGAACAAATGGATCAGCGGACCAACTGCGCAGCTTACATGCTCCGTGCTCCGAACGGTCGCCACTGTCAACGCACTCAACGCACACTTTAGCTAATGAGACCACAACAGGCATATTTTGGAGAAGGACAGACACTTGTAATATGCCCATATATGCACTATTAATATCATATAAGTTAAGGTGTCCAATGGTCGGTCACCTGATTAAGAATACTCCGTTCATGGTTCGATGTGCGTGATTACAATTTATTGTTGGTTTCTTAAGTTAACAATTGTTCGAAAGTGAGTTAAGAATGGGTTCTTAAGTGTAGAATTCTTAGATTGGGTTAAAGATGTCCAAGTTCGGCTTAGATGCTCAGCGGTCCGGAGAAGACTGACCACGCAGAGTTGTGGCCCTCCGGTCGTCGGTTCGGAATTGGCTGATCTCCCACTCCAATCCTATACGCGGAGTCAGCGTGTGTGGTGTCGGCGTGTGTGGGGTCGGCGGATGTGGAGTCAGCTATCCGGTGTCAAGAGTCAGCGTAACACTTATAGTTTTGTGTCAGCTCTCCCGCAACATTTTAGTCAGCGTACATAGTTGCACACTTGTGACTTAGTTGCACTCTTGCGACATAGCCGGATGTACTTGAACCCACAGCACTTGAATATTGGGAATTGTGCTTATGTCGTGGATTCGGGTTTAAGAGTCTGGGTCGAGTTCAGGGCGTAATGGTAGGGGGCGAATAGTGCTGAGTAAAGGGAGGGGCTCGAATGTGCCGAGTGATAACTTATATATATATATCGACCACCCACTGTACCAAGAGTACTTAAAGGGTACACTCTGTAACACTTTGTCGCAGTGTTTATGTTATCCAAGGTCTCGGTCATAAACCTAAGTGCACCGAAATATGATTCGCCCGCTGTGCCTTTGCTGTACGCCGAAACGTGCATATGTCCGCATAAACGTAACACGAGTGGACCTTATGCATGTCCACATACCTCCGCCTAAGCGAACATAACATAAATATATATTCATATATAATATAAATATTTAAGAATACCGTCTCTCCGCTGCCGCTTTGGGCAGCGCAGCTACGAGACTTAGACTTCCTTTAACTCATAAGTAAATTTGAAAAATCAGAAACTCCTATGTGCTCGGAGCGGCAACAACAGCTGCTCCGAATACAACTCAAACCTCATATTAATAAAGATATGCTAAACCTTCAAACCAACCCTTATAATCAATAAAACTGGGAACACATCCACAAACCTGGAGAGCCTTCGATAAAACATTACATGGCGACTGTGACAGGACAAAGGACATCGAAGGATCCCCAACACAGAAGGCATCAAAGGATCAACAACTGAGGAAAAAGAAACAACATCAACGAAAAAACAAGAAAGGAAAGCTAACTTCGGGCGGAGCCGAAGTTTATATACCCTTGCAGTTGAGTCGCAGTCCGTTAGGTGGCACCACGCATCTTATATAATGAGATATATAGCGGATCGTATATAATTGGCCGATCCTTATGAAATTTTGTACATAAGATATTTTGGTCAAATATAATATGTGTGGAAAGTCCCAACCCTCTAACTTAAAAAAAGTTATGGCATTTCTGATCAATCAGTTATATGGCAGCTATAGAATATAGTCGACCGATCCCGGCCGTTCCGACTTATATACTACCTGCAAGGAAAAGAAGGATGTGTGCAAAGTTTCAACTCGATAGCTTTAAAACTGAGAGACTAGTTTGCGTAGAAACCGACAGGCAGACGGACTGACGGACCGACGGACAGACGGACATGCTCATATCGACTCAGGAGGTGATCCTGATCAAGAATATATATACTTTATAGGGTCGGAGATGTCTCCTTTACTGCGTTGCACACTTTTGACCAAAATTATAATACCCTCTGCAAGGGTATAAAAACACACACAGATGCATATTTTTTTTTAGTATAAAAAATCCTTTGTAAAATTGAGGGACATTAAAGTTGCCCGATTAGTGTGTGGCCTGAAAACCATACAAAAATAGGCAGGTTTTTATGTAAAAAAAATACAATGAACAACAAAGAAAAACAACCAATATATGTATAAAAATAAAATCTGGGGGCCTCGTAGCCTAGTGGTTAGTGTACTAGCTCGCTAAGCGTGAGGTCGTGGGTTCGAGCCCCACTCGTGTCAAGTGCATGGCCCTGAAAGCTTTTCGGCGCTCGCGCATATGATGTAAATAGCGAACAAAGCTTTCGTTGGATTTTTCGCTATTTATAATTATGTGCATGAGACCCGAAAAACCGGCATTCCCAGATGTCGTTAGGTGGCAGCCCCACTTCTGAGATAGGTTGCACTCGGCTAATCACCGGATCGACTGAACAATAACGATTACAGAAAGAAACACAAGATTAGAAAACACTCACACCCCCAACCCGATGACGACCCTCCGCTTTTCGCAACGGACACGAATTGGACAATGGAATGTGACGACCTTAATGGAGCCTTCCAGGCTTGCGCAGTTTGAAAAGGAGATGGAAAAAATGCAGATCGCAATTGCCAGCATAAGCAAGATGAGGTGGAGAGGCAGTGGGACGACAACAACAACACACGGCAATCTAGTAATGCACAGTGGGAGCAGTGATGGGGGCAGGAATGGAGTAGGAATATACGTGTCAAAGAAATACAAGTGACTGTTATCACCTGGAATCCGGTATCCGAAAGAATCATCACTGCAAGATTCCGATGCAACGCTAGGCACATTACCATCGTGCAATGCTACGCCCCGACAGAAGACGCCAGCGATGACATCAAAGACGACTTCTACAATGCCCTCACATCTTCACTCACCAAAAGCAAACGAGGTGATATTAAAATTCTCATGGGAGATTTCAACGCGAAATTAGGCCCCAACAACAACGGATTGGAAGCAATCATGGGCCGACACGTAGCAACAACGGCGACAGGCTGGTCGACCTATGCCAGACATTCCAACTGGTCATTGGTGGCACTGTATTCCTTCACAAGGAAGTGCACAAGTACACGTGGACATCACCGAGTGGGCATACACGCAACCAAATTGACCATCTGTGCATAAGCAGGAAATGGAGACACTCCCTTTGCGATGTACGGAACAGGAGAAGTGCGTCAATCGACAGTGACCATGAACTTCTAGTCGGAGAGCTTTCAATCAAGCTCAGACGAAGTCACACGGCCACCAGAAGAAGCACAAGAAGACCACCCCCCCTGAACTTACACCGACTTGGAGACCCTGTCATATCCACCAGATTGGCAACAATGCTACGTGAACAGCTAACACCGCAGCAGAATCACACCTGGGAACACACATGCAGCACACTGAGGAGCACCGCGGAGGGTTTGCTTGGCACCCGACAACGCAGGAGCACAGACTGGATCTCGACACGCACATGGGAGCTTATCAGTAAAAGAAATTCTCTCAAGTCGAAGGCGGATCACGACTGCAGAGCCCGGGATGAATACAAGGAACTCTGCAAGCTAGTGAAGAAATCAGCCAGAAATGACAAGAGAGCACTGATAGATAGACTTGCAGAAAATGCAGAGAGCGCCGCCAACGCCAACAACATGCGCTCACTGTACCAAACAATCAGCAAGCTATCTGGAAGCTACCAACAACAGAACCATCCAGTACGAGGTGTCAACGGAACACTCCTTGTCGATTATGATGCCCAGATCCGCAGATGGCGACAACACTTCTTAGAAATCAGCCACACAGAGCATGCGAGCAGCGTAGATGACGACTTCAGAAGTATTGTACCCAACACCAACACCAGAATTCCTCACACGACACCATCTGTTAGAGAAATTCGTGATGCAATCAGCAAATTGAAGAGCAACAAAGCAGCCAGGAAGGACGGTTTACCCGCAGAACTGCTCCAAGTTGACACGCTTCTAATGGCCGAAACATTGCACCCGCATTTCGAGAGCATATGGGAGAACGAGCGAATCCCCCCATCCTGGAAGAAAGGCATCATCGTTAAACTACCGAAGAAAGGAGACCTCAGTGACTGCAATAATTGGCGAGGAATCACCCTGCTGAACACCAGCTACAAAGTGCTAGCCACTTTACTGAATGAACGTCTACTGGAAAAAATCGAGCCAACAATACGCGATGAACAAGGAGGCTTTAGGCCACACAGAAGCTGCGTAGACCAAGCGAACACATTACGCGCAATCACCGAACAAGCTGTGGAATGGCGCGCGCCGCTGTACCTCCTATTCATCGATTTCCAGAAGGCGTTCGACTCAGTAGATAGAGCAGCGATATGGCGGGCGCTTGCAAGGAAGGGAGTACCACTCAATATCATAAACATAGTGAAAGCTATGTACGATGATGCGGATTTGGCGGTACTGCACAATGGAAAAATCAGTGCACCCTTTCAGACGAACACTGGCGTCAAGCAGGGATGCCCTTTGTCACCGCTGTTGTTCAACTTGGTGATCGACGAGATTATGAGTGAAGTGTGCAGATCGAACCGCGGCATAGCATGGAGCCTCACCAGACACCTAGAGGATCTGGACTACGCTGATGACATCTGCCTCCTAGCTCATAGATTCACCGACATCCAAGCCAAATGCAGTGACCTCGAAGCTCGGGCCTAAGCAGTTGGACTCTCCATCAATGCAGCAAAAACCAAAGCGATGCGGATCCTCCACTCCCACCAAAGCATGATCACCATATGCGGGAAAAGTGTCGAATATGTCGACAGTTTCGTATACCTAGGCACCGTAAGATCCGCAAACGGGGGAGTGGAAAAAGACATGGAGAATCGTCTGAGCAAAGCCAGGTCTGCTTTCGGGAGATTGATACGCATATGGAGAAACCAGCAGATCAGCAGAAAAACAAAGCTGAGAATATTCAATGCGTGCATCAAATCCGTACTGCTGTACGGATCGGAAACCTGGCTGACATCGCAAAGAATGGTACTAAAGCTGCAAGCCTTCGTCAATAAGTGCCTTAGGATCATATGTGGTATATTCTGGCCAAATACAATAACCAATGATGACCTGTGGCGCTGCACAAACGAAGCACCAATCCAGCAGCAGATAAAGAAGAAAAAATGGAAATGGATAGGTCATGCACTAAGGAAAGGTCGAGACAGCATAGTCAGGATGGCCCTGGAGTGGAACCCGCAAGGAAGCAGAAGAGTGGGACGCCCCAAGCTAACCTGGCGCCGATCAACAGTTCGCGAACTCGCTGACAATAACATCACCTGGGACGTGGCAAAGAGAACAGCGCAAAATAGGGTCCGATGGAATGCACTTGTGGATGCCCTAAGCTCCCAAGCGGAGTAATAGGAAAAAAAAAAAAAAAAAAGGAGATACATGCAGAAGGCGGTTTCGAGCTTTGCAATGAGGACGAGGAATGAGGACGGCGACGTGCAAGTGAGGTTCGTGTGCGCAAAGACAAAGTGTGCACCGATGCGAACGATGACGATTCCACCGTTGGAGCTGCAGGCAGCAGTTCTAGGAACGAGGTCGATGGACACAGTCAGGCAGGACCATAGTGTGCCCATTGCAGAGATTGTGCTATGGACGGACTCGAAGATAGTGCGCACATGCGCTACAAGCAGTTCGTAGGGAACAGAGTAGCCGAGATTCTGGAGTCAACGAAGAATGCCCAAAGGAGATGGCAACCGTCCGCCGACAACGTGGCGGATGATGCGACTAGGGCGCAACACAGCGTCGACCTCAACGAGGAGTCACGCTGGTTAAGAGGACCGGCAGGTTTACACGTCGATGCCGAGGACAACGAGATGAGCTTGAGAAGTATGGCCTCACTGTAGCTGAGTGTGAAGCAGCTGAGGACTTGTTAGTCCGTAGAGCACAACGTGAGGCGTTCCCCGACGAGATGCAGGCAGCGCGGAATGGCCTGGACGTCGCTGAAGGAAGCGACATATGTGGACTGGCGCCTTACCTAGATGGCAATGGAGTCCTGCGAGTGTATGGCAGGATTGATTCGGCGCTATGTATACCATACAGCGCCAAGAGGCCAGTGATCCTTTCGCACCGGCACAGATGATTGTGCGCGATGCCCACGTGAGGATGAAGCAGGGAGATCCAGACCAGGTTATGGATTACGAGACTGCGGAGAGTGCTTCGCAGTGTGATCTCGAGATGAAGCGAGTGTAAGCTGCACAGAGAACGGCCGATGCCGCCGATTATGGGCACCCTCGAACCCGTCAGAGGGTGGAGTCTGGGAGCGAATGGTGCAGTGCGTGAAGAGAGGAGAGTTTCCTGATAGAGGCGGAGAATGTTGTGAGAGAAGTGGTGCCGCAGAGAGAAGCTGATTCATCGAGGAGACATCGTCTTCGTTTGCGATCCAGCCGTTCCGCGTCGTGACTGGCGGAAAGGCGTCGTGGAGGAGACCTTTGCTGGAACGGATAATGAGGTCAGACGAGCCCGCGTTAGAGTCATGGATGGAGATCGAACTCGCTGGATAATGCGCCCCGCTTCACAGTTGGTTGCTTTGGATTTGAGTAAAGGGGTTCTTCACGGAGGTGGGGATGTCGCGGATCGATATTTGATATTGTGCCCTCAAGAGATTGGGCACACTAAATAGTAATGGCGCGCTCGTGGTGAGAAAATTATTGAAACATTTTCAATTGGAAAAAGAATGAAAATAAAATATACTGGCAAACTGTATAATAAAATTCCCATGGGAAAATGATTTTAGCTTTTTAGCAATATATGGCTGACATCTGATTGATTTCAGTGATTTCTTGCAGTGAAAAGTTTTTGGCAATTCTAGAAAATAATGCTGTTGCTCTAGGCCG
>JAJJHT010012333.1:17739-31649 GCA_021223865.1 Drosophila pandora
CAGCTATAGGATATAGTCGACCGATCCCGGCCGTTCCGACTTATATACTGCCTGCAAAGGAAAGAAGGGTGTGTGCAAAGTTTCAACTCGATAGCTTTGAAACTGAGAGACTAGTTTGCGTAGAAACGGACAGACGGACAGACGGACAGACGGACAGACGGACATGCTCATATCGACTCAGGAGGTGATCCTGATCAAGAATATATATACTTTATAGGGTCGGAGATGTCTCCTTCACTGCGTTGCACACTTTTGACCAAAATTATAATACCCTCTGCAAGGGTATAAAAATTACAAAGAAATTACAATGACAATTTACCAATCATGTGCCATTTTCATTGTCAATTTCATGAATATCATTTCCTAATGTCGTGATAATTGGGTTATGGTAACTAAAGTGCGAGATATATACGTGAGCACTTAAATCCTTAATGAATCGTGCAAAAACTGCATCGATTGTTGTCCCGTGTCTAGTCGTGCTAGTGTTCCTATCATTAACAATATCCAAATTGAGTGTGTTTTTGAAAAAGTTCAATAACGCAGTTCGCTGGTGTCTGAGAGAGAGGAAAGAAGAGAAGAGAGACAACGTTCGTGAGCGGCTCTCCCACCTCAACAAGCGCATATGGTGAGAGAGGGACAGTGAACGGTGAGGGGGGTGGGGTACTCGCATTTTCGTGTCGATCCTGACTCGGTTTTACTCCGTCCCCGAAAATCCATTACGCGCCTAAAGAAGTTTCACTTCAAAAAAATTATAGGCAGGTTTTATAAAAAAAAAATATAAATAAACGCAATATGCATATAGCCAAATAAGACAAGTCTTTAAATGAGCCAAATTGAATGGCAAATAAATAATAAATTAAATCACACAATTTACAAAAAAAATTATATACCAATTCTAGAGAAATACCAAAAATGGGTTTACTAGATGTAAAACAAGTGGACTCCACAGCAAATGTAATAAATGAAATTGAGTCCAGCACTACTAACACCGAATTGACAAATATCCTTTTATCAATTATTGTATTTATTTTGATTGCATTCATTTTGTATAAAGCATACATTTTTTACAATAAATGTATAGCAAAAAGAGCGATTAATAAAAGCCAGGCTAACGATCTGGACAAAATATAAAAAAAAATAACGGAAAAATAAAAATTAATTTTTATACATTTAAAAAAAAAAAATAATAACAACGCTCCATGCCAAATTCTGATATATTTAGGATGCACCCATGATATATACAAAAACGATTTCATATGTTTATGAATAATCCTATCTTTACGTACAATGAAAATAAAATAAAAATAAATAAAATAAAGAAAGTTTAAAAGAAAATAATTCAAGTATGAGTACTCAAAGAGCAATAGAAAAAACATATGAAAAGGACCCCTGTTGAGCTATCAGAATTTTGATAGCGACCGAATTAATACACAATCCACAATTCGATTTCAATATTTTTATTGGGTCAATTTAACCCCAAAACAACCGCAGCGGCCGATCCCAACAATGCCGAAATACAAGTGAATAAACCCTAAGAGCTTGCGCAGAAGCTCCATCAAAGCTCCCAAAGTGCATGCGCTACAAAAGAACAACAAAGCGCATGCGAATCTGGAAGAAACAAAGAATATAATACAGCTGATAACGGGCAATTAGTGGACCGCTGCGGCTGGTTACACTGAGAGAATAGAAATATAAATAATTATGATTTTTGATGCTGGCACAAGTCCCAACAACCCCTATTTCAAAGAAAGGATCAGGCAGTTAGTATCGACAACCCCAGTTAGTGTGTATGAACTAGAAATACTTTATATAGAAACATTTAACTGCCATGTTTCACCATTGTTTCACTGCACTGCAACCCAAAAAGGAATAGTATTAACAACAATTCTGGGTGTGCTAGTGAAATCAAGAATAGACGAGCATCTACTTTTAGGTAGAACGATTGTTATGATGGTTTCAAAAAGATAATCCACACCCATAATATAATGGAATGGAATGAATTATCAAAGGAACTATCAACTATTAAAGCAGAATTTGACAAATCTCATAAGTCACTAACACAAAATAGACCGATACAAAAAACAACGGTCAATAAACACGTAGAAATATTAGTTAAATGCTTTAATGAAGCTCGAATATTAATATATGAACACAGAGAAAAGTTAAATCCGGATCACTGGTCTCGAGTATCAAAGTTTTTGATCAGACTAAGATCTAATCTAACCTCTGTTAAAGAAAGATTCAAGCTCGATATTTCAATACCTACTATTCTCAATACTTCAATAACAATTGAAGCTGGTGACGAACCAGAATCAAAAGAAGTTATTGACCAACAAGAAATAGAAGAAAGCGATATTAACAACCTTACGGTTCCGGCAGTCCTTATTCAATCTGAATTATCAGACCAGGACTTGTCCGACTCTGAATTTAACGACAGCATTGTAGAATTAAAACCAACCACAATGGCTGACGAGAGCATTGCCCAAAGGGCATACATTAGAGAAATATCGAATGCCATCCCTGAATTTAACTGGCAAAGGTTACACCTTCAAAGATTTATAACAGCTTTGAGGTTAGTTAACCTAACGAAAGGTACATTCGAGAAATTGGCTGTAGAAGTAATTAAATCCAAAATAATTGGATCAACTTTATACAGAGTCCAAAATGAAACAACAATAGAAGCAATAATCAGAAAACTACAAGACACTATAGTCGGAGAAACCTCTGACATAATTAAAGCCAAAATGGCGAAAACAACCCAGAAAGGCAAAACTGCAGAAAAATTCACGTCGGAAATAGACAACCTAAGAAAGCTCCTAGAAGCTTCGTACATTGACGAAGGCCTATCGGCCGAACACGCTGACAAATTCAGTACCAAGGAGGCCATAACCACAATGGTTAAAAACTGTGAGCATGGCCGCCTCAAAACAATATTGGAAGCAGGCACTTTCATAACCATGAATGAAGCCGTCACAAAGTACATACAATGCAGTACTGAAATGACAGGTCATGCCAATTTAATATTGTACACCCAACGAGGAAATAATTATCGCGGTAATAATTTCAGAAACAATTATCGCGGTAGAGGTTATAATCGAGGTAATTATAATAATACCAGATATTACCAGAATAACGGTTATAATCAAAACAATGGCTACTACAGAAATAACAGTAACCAGAATAACAGTTATTACACAAACAACAACCGCGGCGGAAATAACCGTGGTGGAAACAACCGCGGCGGAAATAGCCGTGGGGGAAATAACAATAATAATAATAACAACCAACATAACAATATAAGGATAGCCCAAACGAATTCGGAAAACTCCCAAACACCTTTAGATACACGTCAGTAAAAAATAACAAGATTCACACTATAAATCTCAGTCAAAGTACATTCGTTAGTTTCATAAACGCAGCAACAGGAAAAGAATTAATTTTTCTACTAGATACAGGTGCAGAAATTTACATATTAAAGGAAAATTCTGATAATTTTCAAAACATTCAAGATGATCATATCATAAACACACATGGTATAAGCCAAGAGGTTACCAAATCAAAAGGCATAACTTCTATTGAAATTCAGGCTTCTAAATACATCATCCCACATGATTTCCATATAGTAAATGTGCAATTCGGTATTCCTTGTGATGGGATACTGGGAATAGATTTTATCAAAAGGTACAATTGTCAATTAGACTTCAAGCCTTCTGAAGAATGGCTTGTAATTAGACCAAATAATCTCAAATATCCAATTTATGTTCCGATAACATACAGTACTGGCAACAACTCCCTAATTCTGCCAGCAAGATCCCAAGTCCTCCGAAAAATTAAGATAAATTCCGAAGAAAATAGTGTATTGATTCCGAATCAAGAGATTCATAAAGGTATCTATATAGCAAATACCATAGCAACAGTCCAGAATGCATATGTAAGACTACTAAATACCACAAATATAGATCAGGTAGATAATATTAAAATAAAAAAAAAATTAAGATAAATTCCGAAGAAAATAGTGTATTGATTCCGAATCAAGAGATTCATAAAGGTATCTATATAGCAAATACCATAGCAACAGTCCAGAATGCATATGTAAGCCTACTAAATACCACAAATATAGATCAGGTAGATAATATTAAAAATATTCATCATGAACCACTTTCAAACTACGATGTAGTAAAAACAGACCCCGAAAACCGTAAAAAAACTGTCTTATCCCAACTTACAAAAAACTTCCCACCTCAATTCAATGATTAACTTACAAAATTATGCACCCAGTATAGTGATGTATTCGGACTAGAAACCGAAGCGATCACTACAAATCATTTCTATAAACAAAAACTGAGATTAAGTGATGATGAACCCGTATATACAAAAAATTACAGAAACCCTCATAGTCAACAAGACGAAATTCAAAGACAAGTCCAAAAACTCATTAATGATAAAATAGTAGAACCCTCTGTATCACCTTATAATAGCCCACTTTTGCTAGTACCCAAAAAGTCACTCCCAAATTCAGAAAATAAAAAATGGCGATTAGTAATAGATTATCGTCAAATTAATCAAAAAATCTTATCTGATAAATTTCCACTCCCTAGAATTGATGACATTTTAGATCAACTAGGTAGAGCCAAGTATTTCTCATGTCTCGACTTAATGTCCGGTTTTCACCAAATTGAACTCGAAAAAAATTCACGAGATATAACACCCTTTTCAACGAACAATGGTTCATATCGTTTCACGCGATTACCATTCGGTTTAAAAATAGCGCCAAACTCCTTTCAAAGAATGATGACTATAGCTTTCTCTGGATTGGAGCCTTCCCAAGCATTTCTTTACATGGATGACTTAATAGTCATAGGTTGCTCCGAAAACCACATGCTCAAGAACCTAACTGATGTTTTCGAGAAATGTAGGAAACACAACCTAAAGTTACATCCCGAAAAATGTTCAGTTTTCATGCATGAAGTCACCTTCCTAGGACATAAATGCACAAATAAAGGAATCTTGCCCGACGACAAAAAAT
Organism: Drosophila pandora; assembly: GCA_021223865.1. Taxonomy (NCBI): domain Eukaryota; kingdom Metazoa; phylum Arthropoda; class Insecta; order Diptera; family Drosophilidae; genus Drosophila; species Drosophila pandora. The sequence goes on from JAJJHT010012333.1 coordinate 22,766, forward strand.
ACGACGTCATTCAAAATTACCCAGTCCCACATGATGTAGACAGCGCTAGAAGATTCGTTGCATTTTGCAATTATTACAGACGTTTCATAAAGAATTTTGCAGAATACTCCCGTCACATAACAAGGTTATGTAAGAAAAATATATAATTCGAATGGACAACAGAATGTCAAAACGCTTTCGAACATCTAAAATCAGCATTAATAAACCCAACTCTGTTGCAATACCCAGATTTTAGCAAAGAATTTTGCATAATCACAGATGCTAGCAAATACACTTGTGGAGCAGTACTAACTCAGAATAAAAATGGATTACAGCTTCCAGTTGCATACGCATCAAGATCCTTTACGAAAGGTGAAAGCAACAAGAGCACTACAGAACAAAAATTAGCAGCTATTCATTGGGCAATAACATACTTCAGACCATATATTTATGGTAGACACTTCACTGTCAAAACAGACCACAGAGCACTTACCTATTTATTTTCAATGATAATTCCCAGTTCCAAACTAACACGAATGAGACTTGAATTAGAGGAACATAATTTTACAGTAGAGTATCTAAAGGGTAAAGATAATTATGTAGCCGATGCGCTGTCTAGAATAACAATCACAGACTTAAAAAACATACATTTAAACATTAAAATTCTGAAAGTCACTACAAGAAACCAAAGTAGACAAAAATCCTGCGCAGGAAAAGAAAAAATAGAATTGCATAAGCAATCCATAGAAAAAGCTTCAAAGCCCAACGTATATGAAGCCATTAATAATGATGAAGTACGTAAAGTAGTGACCTTGCATGTAAATGACAATATGTGTTTATTTAAGCACGGAAGGAAAATTACAGCAAGATATAATGTTAGCGATTTGTATACTAATGGAACCCTTGACTTAGGTCAATTCTTTCAAAGGCTTGAAAAGCAAGCCGGTATGCACAAAATCTTAAACTTAAAGTGGCACCGTGGGAAAATATCTTTGAACATGTTTCAATTGATAATTTTAAAAATATGGGCAATTATATATTGAAATCATTAAGAGTAGCGCTACTCAACCCGGTGACCGTAACAAAAAATAATAAAGAAAAAGAAGCTATATTGTCTACATTTCACGATGATCCAATACAAGGTGGTCATACAGGCATTACTAAAACCTTGGCCAAGGTCCAGAGGCATTATTACTGGAAAAATATGTCCAAATACATAAAAGAGTACATAAAGAAATGTCCTAAATGCCAAAAGTCAAAAACAACTAAACACACTAAGACCCCATTAACTATAACTGAAACTCCACAAAGAGCTTTCGATAGAGTAATTGTGGATACGGTTGGTCCACTACCAAAATCAAACAATGGAAACGAGTATGCAGTAACACTCATATACGATTTAACCAAATACCTGGTAGCGATACCAATACCAAATAAAAGTGCAAATACGGTAGCAAAAGCTATATTTGAAGATTTTATTCTAAAGTACGGTCCAATGAAGACGTTCATTACGGACATGGGAACGGAATATAAAAATTCAATTATTGAAGGTCTATGTAAAAATTTAAATATTGAAAACATAACTTCTACTGCACATCATCACCAAACTGTAGGTACCGTGGAGCGAAGCCACAGAACACTCAATGAGTACATTCGTTCATACATCTCAGTTGACAAAACGGATTGGGATGTATGGCTACAATACTTCGTCTATTGCTTTAATACGACCCCCTCGATGGCACATGACTATTGTCCATACTTATTTACATACATACATATTTTGGTAAAGCTTCAAATTTACCAAAGCATTTTAATAGCATAGAAAACATAAAACCACTTTATAATATAGAAGATTATGCTAAGGAATCAACATTCAGATTAGAACAGGCATTTAAGAGAGCCAGACTAATGCTAGAATCTCATAAAATAAAACAAAAAATTATTTACGACAAAACTAGTTTAAATTTTGAGTTGAAAATAGGAGATAAGGTCTTATTAAAAAATGAAACTGGACATAAGCTAGATTTTAAATATACAGGCCCCTATAAGGTAGAACAAATAGGAGATAGGGATAATATAACTATATCAGACAATAAAAATAAAAAACAAGAAAGGAAAGCTAACTTCGGGCGGAGCCGAAGTTTATATACCCTTGCAGTTCAGTCGCAGTCCGTTGGTGGTGCCACGCATCTTATATTATTAGCGGATATGTAGCGGATCGTATATAGTCGGCCGATCCTTATAAAATTTGGCATATTGAATTATTTTTCCCAAAATAAAATCTGTACCAAATCCCATCTTTCTAACTTAAAAAACACCAAAGTTATGCCAATTTCGATCGTTCTATGACAGCTATAGGATATAGTCGGCCGATCCTTATTAAATTTTGTACACAAGATATTTTGGTCAAATATAACATGTGTGGAGTTTCAACCCTCTAACTTAAAAAACACCAAAGTTATAGCATTTCCGATTAATCAGTTATATGGCAGCTATAGGACATAGTCGACCGATCCCGGCCGTTCCGACTTATATACTGCCTGCAAAGGAAAGAAGGGTGTGTGCAAAGTTTCAACTCGATAGCTCTAAAACTGAGAGATTAGTTTGCGTAGAAACGGACAGACGGACAAGCGGACAGACGGACATGCTCATATCGACTCAGGAGGTGATCCTGATCAAGAATATATATACTTTATAGGGTCGGAGATGTCTCCTTCACTGCGTTGCACACTTTTGACCATAATTATAATACCCTCTGCAAGGGTATAACAAATAGTACGTAAAGATAGATTAAAACTTTTCATTTCATAATCAATCAACATTTCATAAATATATCACGTATGGCCATACATACATACATAAATAAAAAAAAAAAAGAAAAATGACCAAATAAGAAAAAAAAAAGAGAAAAATAAGCATACCGAATATAACACAAAAAAAAAAAAAAAAAAACTTATTGTTAACATCATTTATTAAATTTTGTACAATCTATGTTAGAAAATAACTTCATTATATAAAAAAAGGAGGGAGATGTAATATGCACATATATGCACCATTAATATCATATATATATATATATATCGACCACCCACTGTACCAAGAGTACTTAAAGGGTACACTCTGTAACACTTTGTCGCAGTGTTTATGTTATCCAAGGTCTCGGTCATAAACCTAAGTGCACCGTGAAATATGAGTCGCCCGCTGTGCTGTACGCCGAAAAGTGCATATGTCCGCATATACGTAACACGAGTGGACCTTACATAAATATATATTCATATATAAATATTTAAGAATACATAACCGTCTCTCCGCTGCCGCTTTGGGCAGCGCAGCTACGAGACTTAGACTTCCTTTAACTCATAAGTAAATTTGTAAAATCAGAAACTCCCATGAGCTCGGAGCGGCAACAACAGCTGCTCCGAATACAACTCAAACCCCATATTAATAAAGATATGCTAAACCTTCAAACCAACCCTTATAATCAATAAAACTGGGAACACATCCACAAACCTGGAGAGCCTTCGATAAAACATTACACACTACTCAAAAATACCGCGCTTGGATGGATTGTGATGGGGCCCGTGCGACTGGAATTAGCTCCTGAGGTCAAGTCAGAAAAGTCGTATTTAATACCGGAAGCTATACCGGTGGCTTGGGCACCGGAACCTAACGAGCCACGAAAGGGTATCGGTGAAATCGCATCGGAACAAAGTTTGATTACTTGCATCGGAAAGCAGAAAATAGTAAAACCTGGAAGATTACATAGTTCCCCGCTCAGGCATCTCAAAAAAGGAGAAAGAAGCAATGCCAAGAAAGGACCAAGAGCCCTGTATGCGCACTGACTAACCAGAAAAAACACCTAGTACTACATGGGATGCCCTAGAAGAATGGTTACGAAGGCGCGAATCAAGGCGAAGGAGAGAACAGGCCGGATAGAAATATCGTTGATATCTTACCAATGTTGGAAATCTCACCCACATGATTCAAATATTTTTTTTTGGTATTAACATTAGATTCTTAGTAATTAGTTTTAAGATCCACAATAGTTTTTAGTGCAAGGGTACACAAAGGTTCACTGAGACGGTCCAACAACAACGCACAGCCGCATTGGATTGAGTCCCTCAATGGGGGGAGAATGTTGGCACTTCCAAGTCCAACCACCTTATATTCACACTTAGTAATCTGATCTAATTAATGGTCATCAGCATGTCGCAATACACAATAATCCGACCCACTTACTTATTGGCACACCTAGTAATAATAAGCAATAAGCATGAAAAAATATCCAACCTAATAACCCAGCACTAGTAGACGGCGTCAGAAGCGGAAATCAGCAGTATCAGGGGAAAAAATGACCGACTGACCGAAGCGAGCAAAGTCAGCTAGCTAAGCCGAAATGCATGTACAAGCAATGCTTGAACAGGCAATCTGAGTCAGCAGACTCAGAGGTGATGACTCTGGCATTAACACGTTCATAACATTGACCTTCCCTTGACTTAGTATAATTTAGCATCTTATATAAGAATTGTTAAGAGTACAGAATACAAAGAAGATCGGTTCGTTACTCAGTGTCAAGGTACGGCACTTAAAACCAACCTACTTCGAGTAGGTTTCCGAGACGATTTCCTTCCATAGCTCCTTCTTGTGTTGTCTGACGTGTGTGTACACTTCCCGTCCTTCGGTGCGATTGAACAGAAAGTCTTCCATATCGTCTAATCGTCCTTCATGTCTTCGTTATAATGATGTTAATCGAAGGTTTCCTTCCTCGTTTCCTCGTGATTGTGGCTTTGGCTCCAGATTTTCTCCTGTTTTCCGGGGCCTTTGTGACGAGCGTGACCCTGATGGGATTCCATCGGAAAATATGGATTCATATTTTTTCACAAGTTCTTCTAGCTCTTTGGCCTTTGTAAAATACTCATTTGGTTGCGATGAATCCTTTTTTTTTTGTTTTTTCTTTTTCGATGAGTTAAATTGCGTTGCGGCTTGTGTTCAGGTTGTAATCCTATAGAAAAGAATCACGTCGGGATCATCAAATGTTAGTCCGTAGAGCGTAGAGCGAACTCCCGGGCATAACGGTAGGTTCCGGAGTCGAAGTCAAAGAACGTATAAAAGTTCTGACTAAATTTACCTGGATTCTGCAAGGGACTGATCGGGTTGACCAGGCGCTTGCTGTGATCAGGCTGGAGTTGATGTGAGATACTTGAAGTCCTGGCTTGGTTCTCCTCAAGTACAGATGGTACGGGGTTTTGGCTGAGTCCATATCAGCCGATCCTAATTGTGGTCCGTTTCACGGGAGCAACACTCGAAGAAGATTAGATACCGAAGGTCTACTTGTGGTCCGTTTTGCACAGAAGCCACTCAAAGTAGATAGTTTTAAGAGAGTCCTACTAGTGGTCCGTTTTACACAGGATCACTCGAAGTAGGCTGGTTTTAAGTGCCGTACCTTGACACTGAGTAATGAATCGATCTACTCTGTATTTACAATTATCTTTATTTCAGAAGAACAATTCTTATATAACATGTAAACATAATGTATACATATAAGAATTATACATAACTAAGTCAAAGGATGGTCAATGTTATGAACGTGTTAATGCCAGTGTCACCACCTATGAGTCTGCTGACTCAGATTGCTTGTTCATGCATTGCTTGTAGATACATTTCGGCTTAGCTAGCTGTCAGTCGGTTATTCTTCCCGCTGATACTGCTGATTTCCGCTTTTGGAGCCGTCTACTAGTGCTGGGTTATTGGGTTGGATATTGTTTCATGCTTATTGCTAATTATTACTAGGTGTGCCAATAAGTTATTGGGTCTGATTCGTGTGTATTGCAACATTCTGATGACCATTGATTAGATCAGATTACTAAAAGTGAATATAGGGTAGTAGGTTTTGACACTAGGTGCCAACAGAACAATTCTGTGCGCTTGATTCACAGTTTAGTAATCTTCCGCTGCTAAACGAGTCTCCAAAGCGTAAGAAATCCGCTGTTAGTGCTATGATGTGTGACAATTATGCAGCCGCTCAAATCTCTGGCTGGACCTGGGAAACATTAGGCTTGCGAATATCTCAGTAGAAATGAACAATTGTCCGATATGTCCTCTGTGGAATCGCTTCAAGTGACACCACTAGACCGATTAATAAACCGTCCGGACATTCGGTATCAACTGATGCTACAGTATTATGCAGTATTACTGGTGATACCACCATCAAAACCCATATTTTTATCCCGGCTTGCCCCTGTCACTTCTGTTGTTGATATCTCAGCTTACATTAAAGCCAAAACTAAAGCTGACATATTACTATCTTTCAAAATTCGTGTGACTGTGCAGATGTTCAATACTGTTAGTTCTCCCAGTTTATGGCCAGAGAACATTTTCATCCAAGAACATCAGCCAAGTATGATAAAGAAAAAAATTACTAAGCCTGTTCGAGTAAAGCTACCACGTGTTAAAGCCCCTGTAATATGCACATATATGCACTATTAATATCATATATATATATCGGCCACCCACTGTACCAAGAGTACTTAAAGGGTACACACTGTAACACTTTGTCGCAGTGTTTATGTTGTCCAAGGTCTCGGTCATAAACCTAAGTGCACCGAAATATGAATCGCCCGCTGTGCCTTTGCTGCACGCCGAAAAGTGCATATGTCCGCATATACGTAACACGAGTGGACCTTATGCATGTCCACATACCTCCGCCTAAGCGAATATAACATAAATATATATTCATATATAAATATTTAAGAAATACATAAACGTCTCTCCGCTGCCGCTTTGGGCAGCGCAGCTACGAGACTTTAGACTTCCTTTAACTCATAAGTATAATTGTAAAATCAGAAACTCCCATGAGCTCGGAGCGGCAACAACAGCTGCTCCGAATAACTTACAAACATTTAATAAAGTTATACTAAACAACCTAAACCCAACTGATGTAGTTACATACTTACGACAACGCGACGACAAATCTGGGGAGCCTTCGTATGAATACAACATGGCGACCGTGACAGGACCTTAAAAGGACATCGAAGGATCCCCAACGCAGAAGGATCAACAACTCAACAGCTGGACATCAAATCAACAACTAGGATCAACAACTGGAGGAAAAAACATCAACACAAAAAAAATACGCAGAAGGATCAACAACTCAACAACTGGACATCAAAACAACAACTAGGATTAACAACTGGAGGAAAAACATCAACGAGAAAAAAAAATAACATACACAGAAGCAGCCACTCTTGAATGGAATTCCAACGATCTAAATCAAAAAAAAAACAACGAAACAGAACATCGCAGTAAGTAGAGTGTGATGTGTGCTAAACGCAGTGGCGTGGTTAAACGTTTGAAAGCCAGAAAGGCTGAATTACTGAAGCTACTAAATAGCGGAAGTAAATTAGAGTGGAACAACTCGGTGAAAATACACGCCGAAGTTGAACACATCAAAAACCTATTAACGCAAAGAAATAATAAAACCACAGCCACTCACACATCCACCTACACTGCAATATCTAATATATGCAAAGACAAGATAATACTTAATCCACCACCGAAACAGGAATTACCGAAATTAAAGAGAAAATGCCCCAATGACTGCAGAGGACCCCTGAAATCCCCCTTCTGCGAACAAACCTGTGCCAGCACCGGTGCCCCAACAATCAAATAAGGAAGACAAGCCTGTGCAGCCAGCACCGGCCCCGCTTAGCGTTCCAAGCTAAGCCCGGATCAGTGAACCGACAGCGCTACCAAGAGCGCAAAATTTTTTTTTCTCCATGCACTGCGTTGCATATTTTTTTGTATTGCACTGCGATGCATATTTTTTTTTTTAAGTATAAAGAATCATTTGTAAAATTGAGCGACATTAAAGTTGCCGATTAGCGTGTGGCCTGAAAACCATACAAAATAAATAGGCAGGTTTTTATGTAAAAAAATAATAATGAACAACCAAGAAAAACAACTAATATATATATAAAATAAAAGGGTGTGTCAAGCCTACGCAAGACAGAAGTGAAACTTCTAGTATTCTTCTCTCTCTATTTTCATTTCATCATCTCTATTTTCTCTCTTAGGTTAGTTTGAAAATTATAGGTTAAATAATTCAACGACGAAGCATGAATTTGCTTTTTCTAATATTTTCTTATAGATGAATGACGTTCGATTAATGTATAGTTCCAAAAATTTTCAATTTATTCACAAGTATACAATATCACATAAATAACAATATTACAATTAACAAGAAAGGAAAGCTAACTTCGGGCGGAGCCGAAGTTTATATACCCTTGCAGTTCAGTCGCAGTCCGCTAGGTGGAGCCACGCATCTTATATTATTAGATATGTAGCGGATCGTATATAGTCGGCCGATCCTTATGAAATTTGGCAAATGAGATTGTTTTTGCCAAAATAGAATCTGTACCAAATCCCATCTTTCTAACTTAAAAAACACCAAAGTTATGCCAATTTCGATCGTTCTATGACAGCTATAGGTTATAGTCGGCCGATCCTTATGAAATTTGGTACACAAGATATTTTGGTCAAATATAACATGTGTGGAAAGTCCCAACCCTCTAACTTAAAAAACCAAAGTTATGGCATTTCCGATCAATCAGTTATATGGCAGCTATAGGATATAGTCGACCGATCCCGGCCGTTCCGACTTATATACTGCCTGCAAAGGAAAGAAGGGTGTGTGCAAAGTTTCAACTCGATAGCTTTGAAACTGAGAGACTAGTTTGCGTAGAAACGGACAGACGGACAGACGGACAGACGGACAGACGGACATGCTCATATCGACTCAGGAGGTGATCCTGATCAAGAATATATATACTTTATAGGGTCGGAGATGTCTCCTTCACTGCGTTGCACACTTTTGACCAAAATTATAATACCCTCTGCAAGGGTATAA
>JAJJHT010012333.1:34052-51454 GCA_021223865.1 Drosophila pandora
ATATCACGTATGGCCATACATAAATAAAAAAAAAAAAAATAAATAAATAAACAAAAAAAAAGAAAAATAAATAAACAAAAAAAAAGGAAAATAAGCACACCAAATATAACACCAAAAACAAAAAAAAAAACTTATTTTTATTAAAATTTGTACAATCTATGTTAGAAAATAACTTCATTATATTACGTTATTTTTCAAAAGTAGGAAGATGTAATATGCACATATATGCACTATTAATATCATATATATATATCGGCCACCCACTGTACCAAGAGTACTTAAAGGGTACACACTGTAACACTTTGTCGCAGTGTTTATGTTGTCCAAGGTCTCGGTCATAAACCTAAGTGCACCGAAATATGAATCGCCCGCTGTGCCTTTGCTGCACGCCGAAAAGTGCATATGTCCGCATATACGTAACACGAGTGGACCTTATGCATGTCCACATACCTCCGCCTAAGCGAATATAACATAAATATATATTCATATATAAATATTTAAGAAATACATAAACGTCTCTCCGCTGCCGCTTTGGGCAGCGCAGCTACGAGACTTTAGACTTCCTTTAACTCATAAGTATAATTGTAAAATCAGAAACTCCCATGAGCTCGGAGCGGCAACAACAGCTGCTCCGAATAACTAACAAACATTTAATAAAGTTATACTAAACAACCTAAACCCAACTGATGTAGTTACATACTTACGACAACGCGACGACAAATCTGGGGAGCCTTCGTATGAATACAACACCCCTGACTATCCTTCCACCTCGTCTTCCTCATTTGCAAAAAACGAACTTCTTTACTAACTCTTACCTATCAAAATACTGGAGGGATACGTAGCAAACATCCCAACTGTATTCTGATAGTTCTTCCTTTCTTAACTTGGTAAAAGCCTGAGATCTGATGCAACACTGCGAATGGAAGGAGAGGCGTTAATTTCTGTTAATTCAAAATTCGCCTCTGAAGAGGTAAAATCACAAGAGTTTGGTGACATAGAATTCAATTGCAAAAAAAAAATGTCGTCCAGACAATCTTTATATGTTACCTGTTATTATTATTATTATTACCTGTTATTATACAACCTTCGTCCGAACCGTCTATATACTGGCAACTTTTGTCCGCTATTGGATCCGTTTTTAATCTTCTTTCTTATTGTGACCAGCCCTAGGTGACATTAATATCCCAAAACTCATGTGGTCTAATGATGATAATTCACCGTCATTATTGCTTAACACGCACCATGACTTCTCCGTCACTTGGTAGAGAACTCTGCCCCTTTCTAATCCGGAGAATCCCAATCTAAATGTTTTAATTGAAACCTATACTACAATTGACCTTGGTTCGTTTCTTTCGTAAGGCTGACTTTATAAAACTGAATAAATTAATTTTGAATTTTGATTGGTTCGATCTACTGGCATATAAAAATATCCTTACATAAATTTGATTACGCTTTGAATATATTTTTCGACGCTTGTGTGAAGTGGAATTATCCGTCCGCTTCAACTAATGTGCCTTGGAATACAAAGCACCTAGTAACTTTAAAGAACGTCATGAATAGACATGTGGCATGTAGTCCAGGCACAGTGGCGATAGTCGTCTATCAAGGTCGACGCCACGGTACGTTAGCTGCGTTGAATCTCACTGAGAATACACTATTGTACAGGTATGATTCCAGTAGCTTGTTGGTGTATGTTGGCAAATACGTTTAAATTTTGTGCATGAGTCCATTTAGTTAACATCGGTCAAAAGCTTGAGATAAGTTAACAATAGTCAACCGGCTATTATTTACTGACTGAGGTATGCGTAGATGCTGCTCTGCATCGCTACGAATCATACGATTGATAGTTTTTTGCCTAGGCTAGCGGTCTTACTTTCCGATAAGCTCCAACGGCCCCCGAGCTGAAGTTCAAAGAGAATTGGTTTTTTTTGTCTAAAGCGTGGACCAAGGGTACAGTAGGATAGTTTTTTAGTTAGAGATAAGCGGTCAATCGAGACGCATTAAACCATTTAAGATGTTAAGTCTCCCATTTTGCAGTTGGTAAATGTTTTTCCTAGCATTAGGACCATATACTGCGATAATGAGCCTGCCTTTGCTTCTGCTACGATTCGATCTTTGCTGAAAGGACAATACGGGATAGAAATGGTTAGCGCGCCTCCATTGCATAGCACTTCAAACAGCCAGGTGGAAAGATTTCACAGCACTGTCAGAGATAGCCAGGTGTTTGAAGCTACAGCGGAAGATAGATGATATTGTCCAACTGTTCCTCCAAGCAGCCATAGAATATAATAGAACATATCACTCTGTTACGAAGAAAAAGCCAATTGAAGCTGTCTACGCCAGCCTTGACCTTGCTCTGGACATAGTTGAAAAGATTACGAAAGCACAGCAGGAGCAGCTAGGCAGAAATAATCCGTTTCGGCAAAATAGGGTTTTTGAGGTAGGCGATACGATCCTGGTAAAATCCAACAGACGTTTAGGAGACAAAACTACCCCACTATACGTAGAGAACGTAGTTGAAGCTGATCTGCGGACCACGGTTCTTGTAAAGGAGAGGGTGGTTCACAAGGACAACATAAGATAGAACTCTTGTATAGATCGACGCGAAACTAGCCAACCTTTCTATGAATTTAAAAATTGCCCTAGCCTAATATAATAGGATAATAATAATTGTTAATTGAGATTAGTTTATCTCGTCGCGAAAAACCGAAAGACTGTAGAAGGTGGCTGTAGAATTAAATTATTGCAAGAAAAACGAAAACGGAAAATTCATGCACTCTTTTCAACGTTATAAATTCGATTATATATTCATATCAACAAAAACTTAAGCCTAGCTTATCTAGTGCGGCGAAGCGGGGCGAATTCATGGGAGAGCGCAAGTGAGAGCTTTACTTGCGCTCCCGCTCCGCCCCAAACTAACTTATACTAGACTTCATAACATTCCACTTAATTATCTACATTAATTATACAATAATAACTTTCTAGCATAACACTTTTGTTTGTTTTGTTAGAGGCGATATTGAAGAGGGTTCTCCAAAGTTTATATAATAACCGTAAAAGGTCAAAATAATTTCTTAAAATATGTAAACTTCTACACTTTGTAATTAATTTAAAATTTAAGGTCCATGCAGCTAGCTAGTTTAGTACAGGAGCTTCCATTGGCAATGTCCCACCGATAGCATAATTTACCAAAAGGACGCTGGCGAAACCTGCATACCATACGTACACTTTAAACCATGGAAAAATGAGGATCGGCCTATCAACAGGCCGGCATTGGCAGCCGATTAGGAAGCATCGGACGAACTTCGAATACACGAGGGCTCAATATTTTTGTTTGTTACTTATATTTCTCAGTGTAAAATGACCCCACTCGTTATCCGAACTGCATCAAGCCCTCAAGCTGGAACGAAGAATCCTTGCTGGTCATAGATGACCTCCACACTTAAAAACGTCATTAAACCATTCTCTTGCCGGCGCAGCGGAATCTAAGACGAGGCTTAATTCCCGTCAAACAAGCCCTCGCGGATATGGAAATAGCCGAGGACGTCCGTATTTTAAAAGGAGAGAGTAGTTAACAATAGTCAACCGGCTATTATTTTCCGACTTCTTAAAGTAGAGCCATTTCGAGGTATGCGTAGATGCTGCTCTGGCGAATCAGAGCATCATCGCTACGAATCAAACGATTGATAGTTTTTTGCCTAGGCTAGCGGTCTTACTTGCCGATAAGCTCCAACGACCCCCGAGCTGAAGTTCAAAAGAGAATTGGTTTTTTTTGTCTAAAGCCTGGACCAAGGGTACAGTAGGATAGTTTTTTAGTTAGAAATAAGCGGTCAATCGTAACGCATTAAAATAAAGAAGCATCCAACTATAGGCTTTGTCTGACTTCTAATCCACGTGGGATAAGTTTCGAGTGTCCTCAAGCGACTATACGCAGATTGCCGCTGGCCTTCGCCACAGCACGCGTGAAAGGGGTGCAACCGGGATCCCGGTAGTCTGCATTTTTGGAAGCCTCGTCCGCTACGCTGGAACCCGCAGGAATCTTAATTGATACGTCGAGAAAAATAGCGCTACAGTATGCTCGCTGTTCAAAGGGTAATCGTATTAAGGATGTTAATCTGTTCACTTGCTCGATGGTTCCGTGGTTTCTTCGGAAGCCAAATTGGTGTGCCGGGATAACTTTTCAAGCTTCCAGATATAGTTTTATGCGAGTTAGCAAGCATTTTTCAAACAATTTGGACAAACAAGATAGAAGGTTTATTGGTCTGTACAATGACGGAGTTGTGTGGTCTTTTCCAGGCTTCGGTATCATTATAATGATGGATTTCCTCCCGTTTTATTTGTTCGTCCGTAGAGCGTTATACGGCCACTACGTGGAACTTGAACTCGCGGGCATAACGGTAGGCCCCGGAGTCGTAGTCAAAAGAACGTATAAAAGTTCTGACTAAATGTACCTGAATTCTGCAAGGGACTGCTCTGGTTGACCAGGAGCTTGCTGTAATCAGGCTGGAGTTGATGTGGGGTACTTGGGCTGGATCTCCTCAAGTACAGATGGTATGGTGGTTCGGATGATTCTTTATCGGCCGGTCCTATTTGTGATCCGTTTCACGGGAGCAACACTCGAAGTAGACTGGTATGCCGTGGGTTCTACTTGTGGTCCGTTTACACAGAAGCCACTCGAAGAAGGTTCGATGATGAAAGTTCTACTGGTGGTCCGTTTACACTGGAGCCACGCGAAGTAGATAGCTTTTTTAGAGAGTCCTAACTTGTAAATCGTTTTACACAGGATCATTCGAAGTAGGTTGGGTAACGCGGGGTCTACTTGTGGTCCGTTTCACGGGAGCAACACTCGAAGTGGACTGGTATGCCGCGGGTTCTCCTTGTGGTCCGTTTACACAGAAGCCATTCGAAGAAGGTTCGATGATGAAAGTTCTACTGGTGGTCCGTTTACATTGGAGCCACGCGAAGTAGATAGCCTTAAGAGAGTCCTACTTGTGAACCGTTTTACACAGGATCACTCGAAGTAGGTTGATTTTAAATGCCGTAGTTCAGACACTGAGTAACGAGATGATTCACTCTGATTTCGCAACTATCTTTATTTCACAAGAACAATTCTTATATAAGATGCTAAATTATACATAATTAAATCTAAGAAAGGTCAATGTTATGGACGTGCTAAAACAAATGTTAATGCGAAGGTCACCCACCTCTAAGTCTGCTGACTCAGATTGCTTGTTCATGCATTGCTTGTTTTTGCTTGGTTTTTGCTTGCTTCGGTCAGTCGGTCATTCTTCCAACTGATAATGCTGATTTCTGCTTCTGGCGCCGTTGGATATTGTTTATGCTTATTGCTAATAGGTTAGTGGGTTTGTATATTGCAACATGCTGATGCATATTAATTGGATCAAATTACTAAATGTGAATATAGGGTAGTAGGTCTTGGCACTAGGTGCCAACATTCTCGCCCCCCATTGGGGGACTCAATCCAATGCTGCTGCGTGTTATTGTTGGACCCTCTCAGTGAACCGTTGTGTACCCTTGCACTAGAAAATATTGCGGATCTTAAAACTAATTACTAAAAATCTAATGTGAATACCAACAAAAACTTTTGAATCATGTGGGTGAGATCTCCAACATTGATAAGATACCAACGATAATTCTATCCGGCCTGTAGTCTCCTTCGGCTTGTTGCGCGCCCTCGTAACGATTCCTCTTGGTCACCCCATGTAGTACTAGGCCTTCTTTCTGTTTGATCAGTTTGCATACAGGACTTTTCTTGGCCTGGCTTCTTGCTCCCTTTTGGAGATGCATGTTACCCATGCCGAATTGGAGGTGACTTCCACTCTTTAAATTCCCTTATTTACTGGCCCTTGCACTTTGTGCTCTTCAGTTGAGAGTTGAAAAACTAGGGCTTATGGTTCAGGGTTCGTCTGCGGCTCTCCTTGTTGATCCGCCTTGAGCGGGGAACTAGGAAATCTTCCAGGTTTTACTATGACTTGTTCTGCCTTGATATCAGGAGCTGATTCCGGTTGCACTGGCCCCATCACAATCCATCCAAGCGTGGTATATTTTAGTAGTGGCCGTCCTTCTCCCAAATAATCCTGTTGTGGCCTCATAAGCTGAGAGATAATTTCGGCGCCCAACACAGGTCAATGGTCTGGGGCTGCGTAAATTCAGGATCGGCTAAGCGCAACTGAGGTGAGCTATTTCTTGGCGCTTGAATAGGGTGGGATAGTTGATTGGGCATTATTTCCGGTAGTGAAATGATGTTGATTTGATTTTCCAAATCAGTGGTTAATGATAGGGTCACCACAGCTCTTTTTCGTGATCTTTTAGTTCTTATTCCCAGTGCAGCGATGTTCAGAGTTGATGGCTGCAATTGTAGTCCCAGTGTGTCAGCCATCCTTCTGGTGATAATGTTAATCTGTGATCCAGAATCTAGGAGTGTGCGGCGTTGCTGAGGGGGTCCGGCTGGTCCATGTTTTGCCACTTGGGCGGTTGGTAAAAGTACGGTGGGCTTATCTGTAAACAGGGCTGTGGCTGAACACACCACTCGTGATAAACTGGATCGAAGTGGAGCCGTCGACGTATTTTTCTGCATGGTTACTTGACGGGTTGCCTGACGCTCAAGGATTTCTAAAATCTGCTTCAGAGATTGTCGATTGGTTGGATCGGAGAGGGCTAGTTCTAGAGATAACAGCGTGTGTGGGTCCAATCTTTCCTCAATGATGTGAATCAAGATTGGCTCCCAGTTGTCTGTTGACACTTTGGGTGTCAACCATTAAACAGTGTGATATCATTAAATAGTTTGCAGACGACCTCTATAGCGCGTTTTGGAAGTTGGATCAGCATCTTTGGCGTCAGTAAATCACAACCGGGAGACTTTTTTAGTTTTAGCCCTCTTATGACTTTTTCGATTTCGTTCGGCCGGAATGAAGGTGCAGTTGACTGAGGTAGCCTCTTGCTGAATGACTGGCAGTAGGAAATGAATTTGAGGCAGGGTTTGGCTGGAAGACACTTATGAGATGTGCAGCGAATATTTCAGCTCGGTCTTCGTCGCTGCGAGCCCTGCATACCGAAGAGTTTCTTATCGGGGTCGTTGTTTCGATTGGGGCGCTAAGATTTGGGTGGGCCCTCCACAGGGGATACTTTGTGCTTGTTGGTGAAAGATTCTGTGATCGTGTCGCTTCCTTAAGGCGCCTCTCTTCTCGCACGATCTGTTCGATTTGCTGAATAGATTTGTGGTATTTGTTTCGGTCTACTTCCTTCCCATGAGGAGTACAGATTTTAGCTGCCGCAACGAGTACTGCTTCCAGGGCGCTCGTCGATGTCCGATTCCATGTTAAACTCCGGAGCGAGATCTATGTGGGCACTCACGTACTTTTTGTATTTAAACCAGTTCATTTGTGGCGATGTCAGGCTGAGGGGGTGTTCAGTTATTTCTCGGCTTTGAAGAAGTGTTAAAAGCACAGGCGAGTGGTCTGATGATAAGTCCGGGACTGTTTTGGCACTTATTAGATTGCAAGGTATGTTTTTTGTCACCGCAAAATCATTAAGGTCTGGGAGCTTGCGTGGCCAGTATGTGGAACTTCCAGGAAAAACATAGTCTAGTTTATTTCTTACATTTTTAATTGCATTGTACAATTGCCTTCCTCTGGGAGTCGTGTGTTTGGCGTTGTTGTGTCCTGTGGCTATAAAACGATCCCCAAGTGAATTTTAGAAGTCCATAAATTGTCCTTCCGAGATTGGAAACGAGGAGGGCATAAACGGCAGTGATTAAAAGGCTTCCGTTTCTTGACTGAATTTGTATCGATGTGGCCTGCAAAAAGTTTGATGCAAAAATTTTGTGAAAATGGTGTTTTAAACGTTCTCTGATTAGAACTCCAGTTCCGCCTTGGGCTTTCACATCTGGATGATCTGTGCAGTATATTGTATAGCCTCTTATTTCAAAGTTTTATTTGATTGTAAGATGCGTTTCCACCAGTAGAATAACGTCAATATGATTTTCAATCAAGAATTGTGACAATTCTAGTTTATGCCGTGAGACACCATTGGCGTTCCACATTGATATTCGTAGAGTCTGCATAGATTATTTAGACTGTTGTGCTACGCGCAGCTGTATTACCATGTTCTGGGTTTGAACAAGTGTTTGCATGGTCGTTTTCATGAACGACATAAGCTCCTTCATACTTTGTTGGAGGGTAAGCATCATAGTTGAGGCCTGTTGAGCGCTTTAGGCTGAGAGTTAGGCTGATTTAGATTTTTATTCCAGATCGTAGAGCATCGGCATAGGAGAAGCCGTTGGTGGTGTTTATGGGACCGAATGAGGACCTCGTCTGGCCTAGCTTTTGATGCAATGTACACATTCTGTGGATTTTTCATCTCCTTGTATACCATACATCCCCTATAGTTTGCCGTATGGCAAACGCTGTTTCCGCAGTTTCCACATTTCTTTGCGGTACTGTCCTTGTTTGTAGTGCAGTGAGTGGAGTTGTGGGTGTCCCCACAGACTACACAGACATCCCGAAGTGTGCAGTATGACCTAGTGTGTCCATACTCTTGGCAGTTAGTGCATTGCACTGGACCGTTGCATTTATGTGGCTCTTCAACTGTGATTCTCCGATGCAAAAGATATTGCAGCTTGAAGATTGCGTGGACTTCGTTCTTCTTCAGCGACCTGCTTTCTGGCTCGAGCTTGACCTTGAAGAGGGGTTGTGGCTGTTTATCTTTATTTAGAATGTTAATAACGTTTTTGGCGACGAAGCCCTTTTCTTTAAGGTCGGTTTTATTTCCGCGGCGGTAACATCGGGTTCGATTCCCTTTACTACCACTTTTATGCCTTTGGTTTATTGGGTTTTTATACCCTTGCAGAGGGTATTATAATTTTGGTCAAAAGTCCTTATGAAATTTTTAAAGCTATCGAGTTGAAACTTTGCACACATCCTTCTTTTCCTTGCAGGTAGTACATAAGTCGGAACGGCCGAGATCGGTCGACTATATCCTATAGCTGCCATATAACTGATTGATCGGAAATGCTATAACTTTGGTGTTTTTTCGGCCGACTATATCCTATAGCTGTCATAGAACGATCGGAATTGGCATAACTTTGTTATTTTTTAAGTTAGAAAGATGGGACTTGGTACAAATTCTATTTTGGACAAAACAATCTGATTTTGAGATGCAGGGGGGGTTTTACACTGCGAACTTCATGACGCGGGAGTCGGAGTGAGCAGAGCGGGTAAGCGGGTGCCCTTTAGCCTCCAGCGGTCAGTAGAGCCGAGTGGATCTTAATCGCCGATTTTCCATTTTGATATCGCGGGTTGAAAAGTAAGAATAGAAGCCGTTTCTTTGGTTCACTGAGTTTCAACGCTCATTCTTTTGATATTTGCTCAATGAGCTCATTGCGTGGCACCTTTTTATTTAAAACAATGCACTAGTTTTTGTTTTAGCACATCACAACTGTTAGAACTGTTTTAATAAATTGTGGTTAAGCGTCTTTTCGCTTATATTGGGTTACCCCAGATTTTTTTTTGTGTTGCAGTTTTCTTGGAGCTCGGGCAAAGCACGTCCGCTGAGTTCTGTAGTTCGAGTGAAAACCCATATTATTTTATTAAACAAATATTTTTAGTTCTGGCTGTGATATATTTGCACTTTGATTTTAAAAGTTGGCATGAATTCGTCAGTTACAATTTACGAACCAAATGACGTCATTTGGAAGCAAGAATTATATTTCCTAATATTTAATAGGAGCAATCAGAGTTCGCAGTGGCTCTGGTGGTGTTTCAAGTTGACGTAATTTGATTTTCCTGCCAGAACAACACATTTCTTTCGTTTCATTATTGAACTTCAGAGCCTGGCAGCAAGTGCAGACATGGCTCTTCTGGCCAATGACGACATGGCGACTGGAGCTATAATCAACAGCTGGATCATATCGGAATGCAAGAAATCGCTGATTTCGATCTACTGTTATCTGTGCATGGAATTCAACAGACCTTGCCCTATCGTGTTCATGTCTTTGCTAGCGAATTAAATCTATTGCTGTTGATCTTCAATCCTGAATCCACGCCTTTTTGCTGCTTCAATGATAACGTCAATTACATAGCTGCAGAACGGCAGAACAGGTTTGGCTGAACATTGGTAGGGAGGTAGCAGAACAGATTTGGAAAATTGGTAGGGAGGTAGCTTAGAGCAAGGAGACAGGAGGATGCTTAGAGCCCGTCTCTTGGCTCTAAGCTACCAAATCTACCAAATTTGTTCTGCCGTTCTTGAGTTATAAGTGGTGTAACTAACAAGACTTTCTTTTATATATATAGATAATTTGTTTTTTTTTTTATACCCTTGCAGAGGGTATTATAATTTTTGGTCAAACGTGTGCAATACAGTGAAGGAGACATCTCCGACCCTGTAAAGTTGATCAGGATCACCTCCTGAGTGGCGCCACCTAGCGGACTGCGACTCAACTGCAAGGGTATATAAACTTCGGCTCCACCCGAATTTAGCTTTCCTTTCTTGTTTTAATTTATTTTTACTTTTTTTTTTAAATTTCAGTTTGATTTTTAACTTTTAAAGTTAAGTTAAAGATAAATAAGATTAATAAATAATAAATATAATGAATATTAAATAAATACGACAAACAACGCATTTCGAAATAAGTAAAAATCATTGGGCACGGTTCGGAAAAACAAAAATCAAAAGCAAATCAAAAGCAACGGAAATTTTTTTTTAACCAGAATTTTCCTGGGTGAGATCTTAAGATCTTACTGTCGCAATGCCAAGAAAAGGCAAAGGGGCCTTCGAACGGTCGTCGAACGGTCAAATCCAAGCGACTTATCCAAAGCCGAGCGACTTAGAAGAGCACGAAGATCAGGCGAACAAATCGAAGAAGATTATGCAAATGCGCATATGAGCATGGCGCAGTTGCGTCAATCCGAATCGCAAGAGTCACGAGATGAACGAAATCAAGAAAGACAACTGCAACGAAGAGAAGCACGATGATTCATAGTTAATCGACTTAGAGGAATTGACCAACAAGTTCATCGAGCATGTACATCAGGGGCATTTCTTCGACTAGCATTCCAGTACGAACCTGATGTTGAATATTCTGATCATTCCAAAGTGATTATTGGTACTTTGGATAAAGAATGCCTGTATTGTCATGCACTTAAGTTTAAAAATGAGCCACTTGGGATGTGTTGCTCATCAGGAAAAGTACAACTACCCGAAATTGAAACACCACCTGAACCTTTGCGCGGTTAACTTCTCGGTACGGATACAGAATTTACCATGTTCCTGAAGTCAATTCGTAATACAAAATTAAAGGCCAAGTGAATCACAAAGTGGGCTCATTGCTGCCAATGCCGAACGAATCTCATAAATTTTTACAAATCTACTTTATGGGTGGTGAGGACTCCAAAAGTGCACTCGCCAATCGTGTGGATGCACGTTGCGACTACCATAATCTCAATTCACCGTTTGCCAGGCGTATCATCGGCGAGCTGGACGGTCTGTTCAATGAGCACAATGAATTATTGAAATTGTTCAAATCACATGCATTCTTATTTCGCTACTTCTTGCCGAGATACATGCAGTTTGTGATTGCAACGAAACTGTGAATTATCCAATTGTGTTTTTAAATTCATTGAATTTTCCAGGAACGCCGCCACACCATTTACAATTGAAGGTTGAACCCACCACGAAGGTTATTGCCACGAATCCCTATGATTCCTACAGATGTGCCAATTGAATTCAAACGGACTCAATTTCCAATTCGATTGGTATTCGCTATGACGATCAATAAGTCACAAGGCCAAACATTATCTGTGTGTGGCTTAGATTTGGAAACACCATGCTTTTTCCACGGACAACTATATGTGGCATGTTCTCGCGTGGGAAAACAATCCAGTTTATTTGTGCTGGCTAAAGACGGACCAACCAAGAATATTGTGCACTCCATTGCGCTGAGAGAATAATCTTATTCTTAATGAACTAAAAAAAATTTTTCTAGAAAAACTATATATTTTTTCTTTTGTTCCTATTGCTCCGCTTGGGAGCTTAGGGCATCCATAAGTGCATTCCACCGGACCCTATTCTGTGCTGTTCTCTTTGCCAAGTCCCAGGTGATGTTATTGTCAGAGAGTTCGCGTAATGTTGATCTGCGCCAGGTTAGCTTGGGGCGACCCACTCTTCTGCTTCCTAGCGGGTTCCACTCCAAGGCCATCCTAGCTATGCTGTCTCGTCCTTTCCTTAGTGCGTGACCAATCCATTTCAATTTCTTTTTCCCTATCTGCTGCTGGATTGGTGCTTCGTTTGTGCAGCGCCACATATCATTATTGGTTATTCTATTTGGCCAGAATATACCACATATGATCCTAAGGCACTTATTGACGAAGGCTTCACTAACATTCTTTGCGATGTCAGCCAGGTTTCCGATCCGTACAGCAGTACGGATTTTATGCACGCATTAAAGATTCTCAACTTTGTTTTTCTGCTGATCTGCTGGTTTCTCGATATGCGTTGCAATCTCCCCAAATCAGATCTGGCTTTGCTTAGACGGTTCTCCATGTCTATTTCCACTCCCCCGTTTGCGGATATAACGGTGGCTAGGTATACAAAGCTGTCGACATATTCGACACGTTTTCTGCATATGGTGATCCTACTTTGGTGGGAGTGGAGGATCCGCATCGCTTTAGTTTTTGATGCATTAATGGAGAGTCCAGCTGCTTTGGCCCGAGTTTCGAGGTCACTGCATTTGGCTTGGATGTCGGTGAATCTATGAGCTAAGAGGCAGATGTCGTCCGCGTAGTTCAGATTCTCTAGGTGTCTGGTGAGGCTCCATGTTATGCCGCGGTTCAAACTGCACACTTCACTCATAATCTCATCGATCACCAGGTTCAACAACAACGGTGACAAAGGCCATCCTTACTTGCCACCAGTGTTCGTCTGGAAGTGCGCACTGATTTTACCATTGTTCAGTACCGCCAAATCCGCATCATCGTACATAGCTTTCACTATGTTTATGATATTGTGTGGTACTCCCTTCCTTGCAAGCGCCCGCTATATCGCTGCTCTATCTACTGAATCGAACGCCTTCTGGAAATCGCTGAATAGGAGGTATAGCGGCGCGCGCTATTCCACAGCTTGTTCGGTGATTGCGCGTAATGTGTTCGCCTGGTCTACGCAACTTCTGTGTGGCCTAAAGCCTCCTTGTTCATCTCGTATTGTTGGCTCGATTTTTTCCAGTAGACGTTCCTTCAGTAAAGTGGCTAGCACTTTGAAACTGGTGTTCAGCAGGGTGATTCCTCGCCAATTATTGCAATCTCTGAGGTCTCCTTTCTTCGGTAATAGCTTGTCTGGTATAGTGAGCGCATGTTGTTGGCGTTGGCGGCGCTCTCAGCATTTTCTGCAAGTCTATCTAACAGTACTCTATTGTAATTTCTGGCTGACTAGCTTGCAGAGTTCCTTGTATTCATCACGGATTCTGAAGTCGTGATACGCTTTCGACTTGAGGGAATTTCTTCTACTGATAAGCTTCCATGTGCGTGCCGAGATCCAGTCTGTGCTCCTGCAGTGTCGGGTACCAAGCAAACCCTCCGCAGTGCTCCTCAGTGTGCTGCATGTGTGTTCCCAGGGGTGGTTCTGCTGCGGTGTTTGCTGTTCACGCAGCATTATTGCCAATCTGGTGGATATGACGGGGTCTCCAAGTCGGTGTAAGTTCAGGGGGGGTGGTCTTCTTGTGCTTCTGGTGACAGTGTAACTTCGTCTGAGCTTGATTGAGAGTTCTCCGACTAATAGTTCATGGTCACTGTCAATTGACGCACTTCTCCTGTTCCGTACATCGCTAAGGGAGTGTCTCCATTTCCTACTTATGCACAGATGGTCAATTTGGTTGCGGGTATGCCCACTCGGTGATGTCCACGTGTACTTGTGTACTTCCTTGTGGGGGAATACAGTGCCACCAATGACTAGTTGAAATGTCTGGCATAGGTCGGCCAGCCTATCACCTTTGTTGCTACATGTTCCCACACCGTGCCGGCCCATGGTTGGTTCCAATCCGTTGTTGTTGGTGCCTAGTTTCGCGTTGAAATCTCCCATGAGAATTTTAATATCACCTCGCTTGGTCTTAGTGAGTGAAGATGTGTCATCGCTGGCGTCTTCCGTAGGGGCGTAGCACTGCACGATGGTAAAGTGCCTAGCGTTGCATCGGAATCTAGCAGTGATGATTCTATCGGATACCGGATTCCAGGTGATAAGTGTCTGTTTGTATTGCTTTGATAGATATATTCCTACTCCATTCCTGCCCCCATCACTGCTCTCACTATGCACTACTAGATTGCCGTGTTTTGTTGTTGTCGTCCCACTGCCTTTCCACCTTATCTCGCTTATTTCAGCAATTGCGATCTGCATTTTTTCCATCTCCTTTTCAAACTGCGCAAGTCTGGAAGGCTCCATTAGGGTCCTCACATTCCATTGTCCAATTCGAGTCCGTTGCGAAAAGCGGAGGGGCGTTGTCGGGTTGGGGGTGTGAGTGTTTTCTGAAATTGTGTTTGTTTCTGTAATCGTTATTTTTTCGGTCGATCCGGTGATTAGCCGAGTGCAACCTATCTCAGAAGTGGGGCTGCCACCTAATGACATCTGGGAATGCCGGTTTTTCGGGTTTCATGCCTAAAAAGGGGGTTTCGGGTTTCATGCCATAATTATAAATAGAAAAAACCCAACGAGAACTTTCACTATTTGCATCATATGCGCGAGCACCAAAAAACATGCAAAAAATATATGTGGCAAAACAACGTGTGAGGAGATTAGATCTCCCATACACCAAGACAGGTGGCAAGAGGGGCAACAGCGGGGGGGGAACATGCAAGTCAGCACTGCAGGGTCGGATGGGCCAGCGCTGCTGTGTTTAGAAATACGGAAGAAGAGAAAGGTATCAAGGGAGAAATGCGTCGAGCACAGACGGCATGCGGGGGCAGCAGCGGGGGGCAAGAGGAATTCGCACGGCGTCGCGCACGAAAGTAGGAGGAGGAGGAGGAATCACCGTGGAAAGTAACGGTCCCGGCCGGGCCTCCGCGGCCGCGCTCGAAGGTCGTGGGAAACAGCGGGGACGGCGGGGAACGAAGCGGCCGGCGATTGCGCAGCTGTGTTTACAAAATGCACAAAAACACAGAAATGCATTTGGAATGTCCAGGGGGGGGATCGCGGGGCATCGGGACGAAGTCCGATGACCGGCACAAAAATATTGCGGATCGGTGGCCCGAGCGGGGCCATCGGGGGAGGGTCAACAAAGAAAGCCCGCCGATAGAAAGACGGCGGGATTGGAGAAAGCTAACGGAGAAAGTGAAGGAGCGGAGGATTAACGGCAGGAAGTAGATTCGCAAGGATTAACGGGCGCCTCTGGCACTATATAAGGAGGGCCCTTGGAGCGAATCGAGGCCGAGTCTTCTAGGGAAGCTGGGAGAGTGAGTGAAAGACCCCCCGTGGGTAAGTCTGGAATTCAAGTTGGAAAGCTTCCTTGAAGAGTTAGGAGTACAGGCTGAAGGACCCCCCGTGGGTAAGTCCGACAGTCCTTAGTGCGGGCGATTAAAGCGAGTGAGCAAGGACATACGAAAATAGCTTAAGGACCCCCTGTGGGTAAGTCCGGCGGCGGTACGCGCATCGAATCGAGCAAGGAGTCAGGGGAAAAGAGTCGGGTGGAGTTATTCCCGGACACGACAGGTATCCTGGTGTAGTGGCGGCAACAACGGATCAGCCTGGCGTACGCCTTGTCTGCTCCTGACCGTTCGATCCAGGTGTGATCCTGTAACGCGAGGGATAGCCAACCCGGGAACTCAAGCCCATTTGTGAAACCAGGCAGGGACACCCCGGGAAGTCAAAAGAATCCTGATCCAGGCGCTGGAGCGTATGCGCAGCAAACCACCTGGAGTCAAAGGAGACGCGACGCCCAAACCTCTGGCCTACCATAGATCCTGCGGGGCGTATGCACGCAGGTATTTGGAGGCGAGTGGCGAACGCGACCGGGGGCGTGTCCTGTAGGGTAGGAAGGCCCTTCGTGCCCTGATCCGGCCGCTAAGCAGCGAGGAGCATATCCTGCCCGGCGTATGCCTGGGAGGTGAGCCACTCGGTCTGTTAACACGGATTAGGTGCCGGCCACGGCGAAAGGGCGAATCCAGGCAAGCCAAGGGTTCCGAGGTCCACGGCATCCCCAAACGGAGGAGCAGCAGCAGTAGAGCAGCGACGACGAGGGAGCAGCGGCAGCAGCATAGCAGCGACAACGAGGGAGCAGCGGTAGCAGCATAGCAGCAACGACGAGGGAGCAGCGGCAACCGTAGCGCAGCGACGACGAGGGAGCAGCAGCGACGGACAGGCCGCGGCAGCAGAAGACATCAACAACACAGGCCCCGCAACCAGAGTCCGTGAGTCCGAACGAAGGGAACCGAGAGCCGTTTCGGCGCCAGGCACCAAGACCGCACGACCTGCCGGGCGCAAGCTTTGGGAGGGCGTGCGTATTGGCACCAACCCGGAGCGGGGATCGGGGATCGACGGGAGGACGAGCGGTCGGTCGGCTGAGCCAGACAGCCGGTGAGATTCCTTTTATTGCTTTGTAAACTATTTACAATAAAGGGGATTTATTTATAAAGAAGCTTTAACGTGTTATTTCTGGGCTCGGGCAATCACGTCGAACTATAAATTCGGTGGAACGTACCCTCAAACTCTGTGAGCTAGCCGCGGCGTTTGTTGCGAGCAAAACATAGCTAAAACAGTTCGTTACAAACGTTTGCTGTGTTTCTTGTATTAATGTAAAAATAATGTTCATTCATCATTATTGAATAAAGATGAAAACATAATAAAATACGAATAATTGAATAAACACAGCAGTAAACTTAACATTTCACAATAATAAACCAATACGACGCACTATTAACAACCCAATGTGACCGTTTCGATTTGGGTTGATTTATCATAAAAACGATGGATAAAAGCACACTCACTACGCGGTATATTTAAACCCTTGCAGAGGGTATTATAATTTTGCTCAAAAGTGTGCAACGCAGTGAAGGAGACATCTCCGACCCTATAAAGTGTATATAATCTTGATCAGGATCACCCTCCGATTGGATATAAACATGTCCGTCTGTCTGCCTGTTTCTATGCCAACTAGTCTTTCAGCTTTAAAGCTATCGAGTTGAAACTTTGCACACACCCTTCTTTCTTTTGCAGGTTGCATACAAGTCGGACCGGCCGGCATCGGTCGACTATATCCTATAGCTGCCTAGAGGTGGGCATGGGCTGAATTTTTCAACACGGCCCGACACGACACGACTGCGAAGTTTTTTTTAGAACGCACGCACACGCACGCCCAAAAATTTTGCCAACACGGCCAAACACGAAATATAATATTTATATTATTT
>JAJJHT010012333.1:61208-103831 GCA_021223865.1 Drosophila pandora
TATGAGGGTAGAGGATCCACAAACCTTAAAGGGAGAAGAGCAAATTTTAAAAATTTTTTCTGCAACCGCTCAACTCTATTTGAACTTATTTTATTTGCGGGGCTCCAAATAATAGAGGCATATTCCAGCCTCGACCGGACGAATGCGGCGTAAACACTAAGCTTCGCGTACGGGCTCTTGAATTGGTCTGTGTGCCGCTTCACAAAACCCAACATGGCATACGCCTTAGGCATTATAAAGTCTAAATGGCTGGAAAATTTAAAATTTGAGTCGAAAAGGACGCCAAGATCAACCACCTCCTCCTTGAGCTGCAGGTCATGGTTGCCAATTGCATAGGAGGTACAAAAGTTTAGCGCCCTCTTACTGTAACGAATGAAATGACATTTAGCTAAATTTAGAGGAAGGAGATTGAGGGCGCACCAAGAAGAAACTCGGCGCAAATCATCCTGCAGTAGATAGCTATCCCTAATGCAGCTAATGGCCTTAAACACTTTAAGGTCATCCGCGTATAACAAAAAGTCCGAAGAAAGAAAGCAAGAGGAGATGTCGTTGATGAAAATGATGAATAGGAGCGGCCCCAAAGAACTACCTTGCGGGAGGCCAGATGAGGCAATAAAGGGACTCGAGGTGGCATTACCAATGGGAACGTGGCATGGTCGGTCTGCCAAATAAGACTCCAACCAACTTAACATGGAGGAGTGAACACCTAATCTGAACAATTTAGCAAGTAGGGCTTCATGGCAAACTTTATCAAAGGCTTTAGAGAAGTCTGTATAAACGGCATCAACCTGACATCGGCGTTCAAAGGCTTCCAGGCAATGCTTGGAGAAAACCACTAAGTTGGTTGTGGTGGATCGCCCAGGCAGGAATCCATGTTGATTGTAAGAAATAAAGTTACGAATCAAAAAAGTTAGCTTTTTGGTGACAATACGCTCAAGTAACTTGGCAATATTACATATCTTGGCGATAGGCCTATAGTTAGTGACGTCTGCCCTGCTGCCACCTTTATGAATGGGCGAGATCGAGGTTATTTTCCATCGGGAAGCAAACTTACCCGAAGATAATGATAAAGTGAACAGAAGTTGCAGAGGTGTGGTTAAGGATGCAATACACTTCCTAATGAAGAATGGGGAGATACCATCTAAATCAGGTGTATGCGACTCATTAAAATGACTAGAGGCCTCAACAATGTCACAATCTAGAATGTCCAAGCATCCAACCTCAAGAAAAGGCAAAATTTTTTGAAGTACCTCCCGCTCATCCCAAGAGACCTTCGGCTCAAGGTTTGAGGCAAAATATTTCGCAAAAAGCTCAGAAATGCCCTTATCGGAGTTAGCTGCCAAACCACCATAAGACATGGCAGAAGGTATATCAGAGGATGATTTTTTCCCATTCACAAACCGCCAAAACGCTTTAGGGTTGGATATGAGGCTCGCTTCAACATCAGTAATATATTGGTTGTATAGAAATTTATTAAGGAATTCAAACTCCCGCTTATATTGCCGGTACAACTCACCAGCCATTAGTTCCCCTGTCTTTAGAAATCGCTTATAAAATTTATCCCTTCTATTCTTTAAGTTTTTTAGACCCTCAGTATACCAAGGCAGCTTGAACGACCTTCGAACCCTAACGGAGGCATTATTGTCGATAATATTGAAAAGAGCAATCAGAAACTTAGTATAACAATCATCAATCGTGCCATCCGAAAAAAGGGAAACCCAATCAAAACTTACAATAGCGTTATTAATAAGTGAAAGGTTAGACTCATTAAAGTGATAATAAGAAATAGGTGAGGGGGAAGGCAAAAAACTATAAAATTCGATGTGTATCAACAATGGCTTATGGTGCATATCACACGGACTTAATGGTACATTACAAATTTCTACTTTACTATGAACTACATTATTTAAAAATATCAGATCCAGAATTTTCGATAAATCGTTATAAATATTATTTACTTGGGAGAGGCCCATGCTAAAAATATCATCCAAAACAACGATTTCATGCGATTGGTGAACATTGCTGGGTAACATGCCAACGGACTCCGGGTCCCAAGTCCAAACAATAGAGCTCAAGTTGAAGTCGCCAGCAACCATCAGAGCCATAGGGTCCTCCATGCTACCATAGACACTGGCAATATTTTCCATATGAGCTTGATAAGTACTGAATGCGCTGTTTGGCGGGATATACGATGCAATGATGATGAAAGGGCCCTGAATGCCCTGGATTGAGACGGCTAGCTGGTCCAGTATAGGGTCGCCAACCTTAAGGCTAACCACCGTGGCCAACATGGATCGGCGAATAGCAATAATCACACCACCTCCTCGCTCACAATGGGTGCTGGATGAATCACGGTCTTTTCTAAATACTTGAAACATTTTGGATTCAAAGAACTCGGAGGAACTAAAGTTGCTATTGAGCCATGTTTCAACGAGGACGATTACATCAAAGTCACAGACTGAAGAGTTTAAAAGCACCATGCGGGATTTGGTCCGCATTCCAGATATATTTTGGAAGAAAACTCTTAAGCTCTTATTAGAGCCCAAGGCAGCACGATCCATGCAATCCACTGACGGAATTGGGCGGGAGTGTGGTATATGTGAAGGCACTGGCAGGGTCCTGATGCTAGAGGCCACATATCCCAAACGCATAGCTTCCAAGATAGCCAACGTGGACACACATAAATTTTCATTAATCTCCAGATTGGACATATGAATGTCCAGTCGCCCAACGAATCCAGTGGCAGGTACAGCTAAAGATATAGAGCTCATAGAGTTTTGAGCATCAACGCGTAGCGATGCTCTACGCTCCAGACCATGATGTAAACAAACATTTCCTCCAGACGCCGAAAAGTGAGCGCGAGTGGTCAGTCTCACAGTGGACCACCCATCCAAGAAAGATAAGATAAACAGAGAGGGGCTCACAATAAGACGATAACGAACCATTTGTTGTTGCTGGAGGTCCACAAGCGAAGATAATATGCAAACAGCCCACCTTGGGATCAGCTGTTGTTGTTGGAGCAAATAGTGCATTGGGAGCAGAATAACGTAGGAAGTCACATCAACAGTATCCATAACTGCCAGCGCCGAATGTTGTTGGCGGCTCAGGAGAGGGAGAATATGATGACCGGTCGAAGAGTATGAAGAGGGAAAAGTAGCGGCTCCAGTAGCGCCGCTTACTGGGGGTTTTTTGACTCTCCAGGGTTTGATCGAGGGAGTCTCGCAGGGAGGTCAATAACCTTAGCCGGCTCTCTATGAAGAAAACGAGTGACTTTTACCGACATGGGCCAGAAATCAACCTTGAAGACAGCGGGAAAATGTTGCTCGGGAACTCCCAATTTAAAGTTGACGAATTTTAGTGCGTTGATATCAGTATCTTTTTTAACCAATCTAGCACAGGCTACATCACTGGGGTCCAGTTGCAACTTATCAGCGACGTATTTGCATAGCGCCTCCGGTTGGGTAGCCGTTGCAAATTTACCAATGTGCAGGTATTTTAGAGAGGGAAGAACTTGGAGCTGCGCACAACTGGGTGCATGTCCGACAATGCGTCTGCTAGGGTTATTCCTCTTATTTCTTGGGACGGCCACTTTTGACCCAGTGGGGATCTGGGCCAATGATGACTTTTTATTTTCAGCATTAGTAGAAGTAGTAGGGGGTGTCACTCTCTGAGACCCCTCTGAAGCAGCCATGGGCCCAGACGAACTTTTAAGAGCACAATCCAATTTCGCATTAATGCTCATGTAAAGGGATTCCAGGTCCAAGACCTTCATATTCAGCTCATCAATTTTTGAATGAGAGTCGTTTCCAATGACGCAACTATCACATTGCCACAGTAAGTTTGGAATGTTTATTAGAAGTTTAATAGCCTCGGATGGTAAATCCACACAATCGGTATGATAGGCACGGCGGCAGATCGATGAGCACCGAACGGCCTCACACCCACGAAGCTGCGTAGCAGTAACTTCCCCACTGCACTCCGAACAAACGAGCGGCGACATAGCAAAAAATAAACGTCCGAACGCAAGGAAAGCTAGACTGAGAATGTGCATTGGGAATGTGCATTGATGCGGTATTTGCGAGAAATATAGATAAAATAGATGTAAGACATTTCATATCGTATTTTAGTTATCATAATCCAATTGTAAATACTATAGATATGAATCCGTCAGAACCCAGAGATGATCATTGATTTGGACTTTGCTTTATAATAAATTTATAAAATGTGAATTGAAGAAAGTGTTGGTCACTCCACCTTATTTTTATCCTTTCCCTCCCGCTATTTTTCTTTTATACGAAATAATATGCATTTTTTGGAATATCGCTAAGAAGTTTCACTTCTTTCGCGCGTAGGGACTCCACGCACACAATTTTTTTTTTTTTTAAATAGTTGTTATCAACGAAAAAAAAATCCTACGTTCAAGTTGTAGAGAATCGTATCTCGAAGGCCTTTGTAAAAATTAATCAAGATCGGTTGAGTAGTTTCCGAGCAATCTTGAAAACCGACTTCAAAAACACAGTTTTGAGAAAAACGCGTTTAAATGCGCTCTTTCTATACTTTACCAAAAGCGTCCACCTTTTTAAGGCTGTAGCTCCTTAACTTTTATTCGAATCGACTTGAAAATTTTCTCGAGATTCTAAAGAAAACAAGAAAGGAAAGCTAACTTCGGGCGGAGTCGAAGTTGATATACCCTTGCAGTTCAGTCGCAGTCCGCTAGGTGGCGCCACGCATCTTATATTATTACATATATAGAAGATCGTATATAGTCGGCCGATCCTTATGAAATTTGGCAAATCAGATTATTTTGTCCAAAATAGAATCTGTACCAAGTCCCATCTTTCTAACTTAAAAAACACCAAAGTTATGCCAATTCCGATCGTTGTATGACAGCTATAGGATATAGTTGGCCGATCCTTACGAAATTTTGTACATAAAATATGTTGGTCAAATATAACATGTGTGGAAAGTCCCAACCCTCTATCTTAAAAAACAACGAAGTTATGGCATTTCCGATCAATCAGTTATATGGCAGCTATAGGATATAGTCGACCGATCCCGGCCGTTCCGACTTATGTACTACCTGCAAGGAAAGAAGGATGTGTGCAAAGTTTCAACTCGATAGCTCTAAAACTGAGAGACTAGTTTGCGTAGAAACCGACAGACAGACGGACAGACGGACCGACGGACAGACGGACAGACGGACATGCTTATATCGACTCAGGAGGTGATCCTGATCAAGAATATATATACTTTATAGGGTCGGAGATGTCTCCTTCACTGCGTTGCACACTTTTGACCAAAATTATAATACCCTCTGCAAGGGTATAATAAAACTAATCATTTTTTTGAAGCCGCCAAACCCACCTAACCCACCCTTAAGTGAATTCACAATAATTCGTTCACATTGAAAAGAATAAACTGTGTTTAGTGGGTTTTCATGTATTGCCGATAACATTTGGCAAATATATTCGACATCTGGCTACACTGGTTAATTTTTATGTATTTAGATACGGGGCACCTATCTAAACTGAATTAAATGTTGTGGATACCTAAAGCGTTGTAGTAACTTAAAACTCAACACTTTTTAATGGATACCTTGGAGCAAGGGTTAAAAAAAGTAACATTAGCCTCAACTTCCAATTGTTTTAAAAATGAAGCAATTGCTAAGGGGCTGGAACGCCAGATTCAATTGATATCTTGCAAAAGAGGAGCGCCAACCATTCCACCAAAACCGCAAAAAAATATAAATAAATTGCCCCAGGTAAATACAAACGTATTACAATTTAACTACATTTTAAAATATAATATATACATTTTTCATAAATGTACAGAGGAAAGAAGTGAGCAGTGAAGCAGAAATATTTGACGTTTTGTATTAAAAACATTTGTATTTAAAAACAGACAACATTTACAGTCAGGAACTAAATTTCACAGCGTTCTTCAAGACTTCTTAGGCTTGGTTTCTCCCTTTAAGATCTGGATATTTTAATGAAACAAATTTTATTCAAATAGTATTATAAATGAATGTATCAACATTTAAGCATCCCTGACTTTTTACCAAAATTATAATACCTTATACCCTTGAAGAGGGTATTATAATTTTGGTCAAAAGTGTGCCACGCAGTAAATAGGACATCTCCAACTCTATAAAATATATATATTCTTGATCAGGATCACCTCCTGACTCGATATAAGCATGTCCGTCTGTCTTTCTGTTTCTACGCATGCTAGTCTGTCAGTTTTAAAGCTATCGTCTTGAATATCCTTATTTCTTCTGTACGCAGTATATAATTTGGAACGGTCGTGATCGGTCGTCTATATCCTATAGCTAATATATAACTGATTGATCGGGAATGCCATCGATGGTAACATTAGATGACAGCACGTATGTATATACATATATGTAGATATCTCGAATATGTCAATGTGACGATTTTTTGTTTGTATTTTTGAATTGTGATTAATTTCATTAAACATCCCCAAAGAAAATCTGTCTCATTCTATAAAACCATTTTTTTAGTACTTATCACGGAAACTGGCAGATGAGTCTTTATAGCATCATGGGCTCCCACTATTGTAGCCTATTCACCCTGAGTTCATTCTTGTGAAACAGTTGGATTTTTTGTCAAATATTTCCACATTAAAAACCGATAAAAACTTATCCAAAAAGTTTTGAAATCAGACAAATATTGTTTGTAAAAAGATATTTATTTTGAAGTTATTTTACTATGGTACAGCAACTAAAACTACTAAACTAAAACTAAAACTTAGGCTGGCCCAATATTGTAAAATTGGAAATAATTAAATTTTCTTAAATGTAAATGTATGTATATATGTATATAAATGTATAATTTTTATTTGATAAAACAGGCAAACAAAAAATCTACACGCAAATTTTCACCTGCCCCGTAACCCAGAAAAAATATGCTTCCGTTACCCTCAGTTTTCGCAGTAAACCTAAAAGAATAAATTTATTAAATTTTACCATATATACAATTTTATTATGTTGGCCGTGTATTTGCGTTAACCATCATTGTTTTTTGTACATATTATTTTTAAAATGTATGTATACAAACTAAAATAAAAAAAAATTACATTTAGCAGTTACCATATCTCTGGAATACTCATTCAAAGTTGAAATATCCGGTTTTGTACATATTTGTTTTCTCTTAAAAAATAGTCAATTACTCAAAGCAAAACAGGGCAGGGTACAGCTAGTACTATACTATAAAATATACATTATCTTTTATTTAAAGTGACAGTGATAACGTCAGCAAATAATCTCTTCGCATAATTTCACATGATCCATAACCTTTAGGCTACCCTGAACCAAAGTCCGGAACAAACATTGGTTCCATCACCCAGCGGTACAACTCAGAGAAGAAATTGATCAAATTTAACGATATATTGAATTATGTAGGCCGTGTAATTGCTTTTACCATCAATGTTTTAAGTACAAGTGATTTTTAAAAATGTATGTCTAGCAATGGCTTCTTGATACATTTTTGGTCTTCTATGATTTTTTCCCAAACATTTTCCTATGAAAGATATTTTTTCTTATTTAAATTAGTAGATTTTACAATTTTTTAATTTTGAATTTAATAAAAAACTTAAAATAACTTCGTTGAATTTGTTATAGTTAGTTAAAATTGGAAATTGTTGGCCTGTGTAATTTAGATTCGAATTTCTAGCATAATTATTCCCCAATAGTCAAAGTTAGTGAAGTAAGGTCAGTATAATCCCACTTTTTGATTAAGCTTATTCCCCGATCAGTAGGTAATTCTTATCGCTGACATTGCTACTTTCGATTCTGGCATAGGTAGGTGCTATCTGCTGCAGCTGGGTTATTCGATCAGAAATCAATTATTATAATTGCTTATTGCTAAACTCGGTTTCTGAAACTTGTGCCTTCTGTGTGGAGATAGATTAATAGGTCTTTGCATTAATATCAACAGTAGGATTATAAAAAGGAGCTGGAACATTTTCAAAAAACGAATTTAGTTAATTTATTTCGTCTCAATCTGTTTGTTGAGCTATCAGCGTTTTAATAGTGGCCGAATTAATAAAAATTCTTATTAAAATAAGAAGAGGTTCAATTTACAATTCAATTTATTATGGGTCAATTTAACCCCAAAAAAATGCAGCGGCCGATCCAAACAACGCCGAATATACAAGTGCCTAAAACCTAAGAGCTTGCGAAGAAGCTCCACCAAAGCTCCCAAAGTGCATGCGCCAAAAAAGAACAACAAAGCGCATGCGAATCTGGGAGAAACAAAGAATATGGAACAGCTGATAACAGGCAATTAGTGGACCGCTGCGGCTAGTTACACCGAGAGAATTAAATAGAAATAATTATGACATTTGATGCTGGCACAAGTCCCAACATCCTCCCCCCGTTGAATTCCATCTTTCAATAAAAAATCCTTAGGGGCATGAGACAGCTTCATCACATAATATTGCTGATCAAGGTCCATAATTCTCAGTTGCAGGCTGCCGTGTCCATCCAGATCCAGAGAGCGCTCGAGCCAGGCGTCAATAGAGTGGCGAGATGGAAGTAAACTTCTTTCCGAAAATGCGCGTAGGCGCACCTTTCGATTGCAGGATCGGGAGCATTCACGGCTGGAGCAGCAGCCACCTTGGCAGCTGCAGACGGCGGCAGCAGCGATGCTGACAACCTCCTCCTATTGGGTGCAGGCTACAGTCCAGAACGCAGTCAGACCTGGGCGCTGACTTAATCGGCAACGGTGACAATAAACCAAATCCCGGGCCAGATGAGGGATTAAGAACAGCAGCTTTAGAAAATCTATCGCAGACAACTGCCAGATGCGATGATGGAAGTAGCAACCACGGGGGGAGCGGTGGATAGCAGAAGCACTGATGAGACGCAATTGCTCACGTCCTGGCTATCGTGATCGTTGTTCAAGGTTCGTTCCAACTTCAAATCCCGAGAACCCGATTGGATGTCGCGGTCCAGCGGGTAATCCTGACTGCATGAGTGACGATTTTCCAACAGACCATCTTGCACCTTCACAACCGCTATGGTTGGTTTTGTCAATGACAGAGCAATGGGACCAGTGGTGCCGTCGAGACGAGTGGAGTGTGCAGGTACCCTTATGGAGTGCTTTGCCATTCCCACCTGAATGTCAAAGCGCACATCAGCGGCAAGCTGGGAGAACTAGCGACCGAATTAATAAGACGAGGTTAAATTTACAATTCAATTTATTATGGGTCAATTTAACCCCAAAAAAATGCAGCGGCCGATCCAAACAACGCCGAATATACAAGTGCCTAAAACCTAAGAGCTTGCGCAGAAGCTCCACCAAAGCTCCCAAAGTGCATGCGCTAAAAAAAACAACAAAGCGCATGCGAATCTGGGAGAAACGGAGAATATGGAACAGCTGATAACAGGCAATTAGTGGACCACTGCGGCTAGTTACACCGAGAGAATTAAATAGAAATAATTATGATATTTGATGGCGGCCCAAGTCCCAACACTCTTAACTTGTGGTCCATTGCAGAAGAAAGATTATAAATATCCTGTCCATATACTGCTTCTGACACATCTAATATTAGATGCGTCTGGGCACATGTTCGATGCCCTTTATGTTTTTCCTAGCCAGCGCTCATGTCGAATTGCGTAACGTGGTGAGGTTTCGCCTGCTTGCCATGTCAGAATGCTTGCCATAGGTGGCTGATTCCAGAAAGTAGAAGGTAGTCTATCTTCAATTTCTATAGCTGCTGCATTCCGTTGAATTTTTACCGTTGTCACCACCGGGCGAAAGAGTCCCACCGTCCCAAACAGATTTCTGCCATTTCTGACCATACAATCCGGTTGGTAATAACTTCTGTATGACGGCGCGTCTTCGAACCCAATCTCTTTGGGGATCCCAAATGATCCCAAAGTGTTTTCACGGTTTGATAAAATTGTTCGAGGCCAGATGCATTTCTTTTTCCTCTGAAGGTATCTAGCAAGATTGATTTTTTCATTATCATACATCTTCTAGTGAATGCCCAGTGATACAATTATCGCTTAGCAGCGATATAATAACAAAGGTCGACAGAATAAAATCTCCACGTATAATTTCACCTGCTTCATTACCTTTAGAAAGGTTGAACCAAAGTCAAAACAAACACAGGTTCCATCACTCACAGTTTCTCCGGTACACCTAAGGGAATAAATTGATCAAATTTTAACATGTATTGAATTATATAGACCGTCTGAACTACCTTTTCCGCGGCACAGAACCTATGTTTGTTTTGGGCATTGGTTGAGGGGAGCCTAAAGGTAATGAAGCAAGTATAATTATACGGGGAGTAAAAAAAATGTTTTGCAAATTAGATTTACACTGCCGACTCACTCATCCATTTATTTTTGTCTTTGCAATCCACGTCATTCAGTTCATTTTCAACGTTTTGAATTTTTATGTCGATTTTTAGCTATTCATGCAGACCTCTTATAGTCACAAATGCAGCGAGGATCTCTTTCATACACAGATATATACCGATATATACTCCTCACCGTTATATCCGACCAAAGTAAGGTCTAACCGCGATAATACTCTCTGCAGAGTTATAAAAATATATTATGTTATATTATTTGCTTTTAAACACTCTATTCCGCTACAATCTGTTCAACAAAACAAAAATCTACCGACAGTTAAAATCTGCAGTTCCTATAACTTATTCATATCTTTAATCCAATTTATTATTCTATACATTTTTAGGTTCCATCCAGTAGTGAGGTAACTATTTCACGGGAACCTTCGTATTCGCAGCCATTGATGGGCGTGGAGAAAAATATATGTTCTATGTCCCCTAGGAACTCTTTAAATCTGCAACGGGAGAATTTTGAAAATCCCAATAAAAGTCAAACCACTTTGGATAATCCAGCAATACTTGAGCAGCAACTTGAAGCACTAGCTTACCGAAAACTTCAAATGGAAAAAAATGGTCTCTTAGGACTTCAATCTTCACAAAAATCTAAAACCATTCCAAAGTTGTCGTCAAGTTCATTAAGAAATTCCACAATATACAGCAACACAAATTTAGAAACATTCGAGAAAGTAAAGAAAAATGTTGAACCCTTTTCATGTAAGTCAATTACCACAGAATACAACACAAGACAATTTTATTAAAACATCAGTTCCTCAGGTATGTATAATTATACCCTTGCAGAAGGTATTACAATTTTGGTCAAAAGTGTGCAACGCAGTGAAAGAGACATCTCCGACCCTATAAAGTATATATATTCTTGATCAGGATCACATCCTAAGTCGATATAAGCAAGTCCGCCTGTCCCTCAGTTTTAAAGCGAGTTGAAACTTTGCTCACATCCCTCTTTTCCTTGCAGGTAGTATATAAGTCGGAACGGTAACTGATTGATCGAAAATGCCATAACTTTGATGTTTTTTAAATTAGAGAGTTGAGACTTTCCACACATGACTATTTGACAAAAATATCTTATATACAAAATTTTATTAGGATCGGCCGACTATATCCTATAGCTGTCATAGAACGATCGGAATTGGCACAACTTTGGTGTTTTTAAATTAGAAAGATGGGACTTGGTACAGATTCTATTTTTGACAAAATAATCTGATATGCTAAATTTCATACCCTTGCACAACTCAAGGGTATATCAACTTCGGCTCCACCCGAAGTTAGCTTTCCTTTCTTGTTTTTTAATAGTTTTATTTTTCATTAGAATTAAAAGTATATAAACACCGAAGCATTACAAACTATTTACTAACATATTTTAAATTTGCACAAATATATTGCCAGGCTACAACAACGAAGAAGATTTACCGCCTCCCCCAAGTCCAGTTAGTGCTGTGAGTTCATCATATAGTGAGCTTCGTCGGGCAACCAATACGTTAATTAAGCCAAAAAATAGTTTGCAAGACAAGGATAATACCACGAATTTACAAAAGGTACAAAAAAATTTTATTAAATTAAAGAGTTTCACTGTGCACAGCTTAGGAAGGAAACCGTCGTATATAGCCACTAAATCTATTTTATACAGTGGTGCCACAGAAATTGCTGGCGAAATTCATTTATCGAAAAACAATATCGTTTACAAATTTTTGCGGTGACATGGCATTTTGAATCTTTTAGGGCGTTTTTGAAACTTTTACACGATCATGGCTGACACCTTGAAAAATAACAATAGTTTGATTAGAAACTGGACGAGTTCTTTGACTCGGATCAAAAATCTTCAGTCTTTTTGAGAATCTTTTATTTAATTGTCGTGAACGATCACATCGTCGTCAAAATCGGGACACACAATAATCTACAACTTTGCTTTCAGTTAGATCTATAAAAACAACTCAATTTTAAAGGCTATTCAAATAATATCAAATAATATGTTTCCATTACTGGCGTGCCAAACCTGTGCTACAAAGTATCGCATAAATCTATCAAATGCAAACACAAGCCCTCAAATCAAATATGACGGTGAACACGAACATCCACCATTTACCGGAAAGAATCGACGAATCTGAGACTCATGAACGAATCAATTCGAGAGTTTGAATGCTATTTTCCCACTTCTGTTGTGATATTTGGCATTTATAAGTTTTTTTAATAAATAAAAGAAAAGTTTTAAGTAAATAAAAGTTCCTGATCGCAAATATATATACCTGATGGGTTCTCCTTCACTTCACTATGCACACTGACCTAAATTATGCAATGTCTCCTTGACTGCGTTGTACATTTTTGACCAAAATTTAAATACCCTCTACAAGAACACACAAATTTTTCGTACACGCTTTACTTAAAATTATATTTTAAAGAAATATGAAAGTTATCATTGGAAAAAGCATAACCTTTTTTAAAAAGCATTAATGCACAAATGTTTACAACCTTGCAGAGGGTATTCTAATTTTCGTCAAAAGTGTGCAACGCCGCGATAAAGACATCTCCAACCGTAAAAAGTATATATATTCTTGATCAGGATCACCTCTTGAGTTGATATAAGGAGGTCCGTCGTAAGCTAGATAGATAGGACTTTCTACGGATTCCATTTTAAGCAACCTAAACCGATCTACCAAATTTCATAAGGAACGGCCGACTATATCTTATAGCTGCCATGTAACTGCCAAGGCTCAACCTTGTTTTTTTTAAAGACGCTTGGGGCTGTTTCCAACATTTGTTTTTAAAAAATTTATTTGTATATTATTATTTGTATATAATAATATAAATTTGCTTCATTACTGCAAGAGTATTTAAGCTTCGGCTTAACACGAAGTTAGCTTTCCTTTCTTGTTAAAATTTTAATTCAAATATTGCTTTGAGAATTAACACGTGTATGTGAACGTGTGAAAACGCATATGATACATACCATGATCATATGAAGTTCAGGGAAAGCTTAGTATGAAACCTATTATAAACCCAAAACTTTAGACTCTAAAAATTTTTTTCAATACTTGAATTCATACCCTTTTTATTACATTTCAGGCTTCTTATTATTCCTATGATTCTACATATGAGCCTATAAATCCTCGTATGTCTACTGATGCGATATCTCAAGAAAGTTTCAGTTTTTATGTACCTTATGCTACTAATAATGTTTTGAATGTACCAAATGGGGTTGGTGAGACTGCATTATTGTATACCCAGGGGTCTGGATTAACTAATGACTATGAAGAAAGCTCTGTTTATCGACAAAAATTTGACTGTGCGCCTAATATATTAAGCACCATTGATGTAACAAATGACCTCGAAAATTATGGTTCGTTAAATAAGAAAAAAAAAAGTAGAAAATTAATTAAATATTTATATTTTTAGGTATTTGTGTAAAATGTAATTCACGCGTATTAGGAGAAACTAGTGGTTGCACGGCAATGAGTCAAATCTTTCATGTCACTTGTTTTACATGTACAGAATGCCAAATAAACTTGCAGGGAAAACCGTTCTATGCTTTGGATGGCAAACCATATTGTGAATATGACTATTTGCAAACGTTAGAAAAGTGTTCAGTTTGTATGAAACCCATTCTCGAAAGGATTTTAAGAGCTACCGGAAAGCCGTACCATCCACAATGCTTTACTTGCATTATTTGTGGCAAAAGTTTAGATGGGTTATTGTTTACTGTTGATGCTACTAATCAAAATTATTGCATTACTGATTTTCACAAGTAAGTCGAACAAATAATTTTTCATATGCACTTTCCTTATCTGTTTCATATTAAAGAAAATTCGCTCCCCGCTGTTGTGTCTGTAAGCATCCAATAATGCCAGAGTCAGGTCAAGAAGAAACGGTTAGAGTTGTAGCACTTGATCGTAGTTTTCATCTTGGATGCTATAAATGTGAGGTAAATGTAATACAGTTTAAATCAAATTTTTTATTATAAAAAATGTTGGTTTTATATAATTGGTAAATATATTTTAAAGAGATTTATAAATTTATTTAATAGGATTGCGGTCTGTTATTGTCTTCGGAAGCTGAAGGTCGCGGATGCTATCCATTGGATGATCACATCTTATGTAAAAGTTGCAACGCCCAGAGGGTACAAGTTTTGACAAAACGCATGACACAGAATCAATAAAAACTTTTTTTTTCGTTTTTATCGCGTTTATATATCTGAAATGGATGGTCCATCTGAGTCCATCTGAAAAATGGATGGACCGCCAACAATAGAGTAATATTAATTATCCATTTTTGTGTAATATTATATAACAATCATATTTATTGTAAATTTATACCCTCGCAGAGTGAATTATAATTTTTGTTCAAAAGTGTGCAACGCAGTGAAGGAGACATAGCCGACCCTATAAAGTATATATATTCTTGATCAGGATCACCCCCTGAGTCGATATGTCATGTCCGTCTGTTTCTGCGCACACTAGTCCCTCAGTTTTGAAGCTACCGAGCATCCTTCTTTTGTTTGCAGTCGGAACGGCCGGGATCCGGCGACTATATCCTATAGCTGCCATATAACTGATTTTTCAGAAATGCCATAACTTTGGTGTTTTTCAAGTTAGAAGGACTTTTCGGGCATGTTATAGTATCTTATCTACGAAATTTCATAAGGATCGGCCGACTATATCCTATAGCTGTCATAGAGAGATTAGAATTAGCATAACTTTGGTGTTTATCAAGTTAGAAAGATAAGACTTGGTACAGATCCCATTTTGGGCAAAGTATTCCGATTTGAATTCATAATTCCATAAGGATCGGCCGACTATAGCTTATAGCTGCCATGTAACTAAACGGTCAGGATTGGTTTAACTTTGTGGTTTTTGAAGCTAGAATGGGACTTTCTACGGATTCTATTTTGGGCAACTTAATCCGATCTGCGTATCTTATAGCTGTCATGTAACTGTTCGATTGGAAATGGCACAACCTTGCAATTTTTAAAGATGCTTTGGTTTGGTTTTGTTTTAAAATTTGTTATTAAAAAATTGATTTGATGGTGAAATTCGCATAAGGATCGGCCAGCTATATACGATCCGATATATACATATATA
This sequence comes from Drosophila pandora, assembly GCA_021223865.1. Taxonomy (NCBI): domain Eukaryota; kingdom Metazoa; phylum Arthropoda; class Insecta; order Diptera; family Drosophilidae; genus Drosophila; species Drosophila pandora. Next base: position 76,676 of record JAJJHT010012333.1, read on the forward strand.
ATTATATAAGCTGCTAAATAACTTCGGCTCCGCCCGAAGTTAGCTTTGCTTTCTTGTTAAAGAGTAAAATATAATGGGTGTATTTCATTATTCAAACTTCTAGTATTTAAAGTGTTTACTCTCATTAATCTCTCTTATTAATTAAAGATATAATAAAATGCAAAAAACCATGTACATGAATAAATGTGTTTTTATATTTATATACCCATGCAGAGTGTATTATATTGGTCATAACCCGGCAACGGACTAAAAAATATCCGCTTTTTTTCTTGATCAAGATCACCATCTGCTTTGATATAAGCATGTCCGCGTGTTGCTCAGTTTTAATTATTCAATTTCTACTTTTCCACACATTCTTTCCTTTCCTTTGCTAAGAACAGCTAACTTAGAACAGCTAATATATAAATCGATCGGATATATCATAATTTTATTGATTTTAAAGATAGAATGCATGCAGTGCAGAAGGACGATTTGACCATCATGGTACTGGAGCCGTTGGAAATTGCGTTGCGCAAGATATTCACCACAATCCAGGATGAGTTAGAGCGATTGAGCTCTTGTGAATTTGGGAGCGAAATATTCTGGAAGTTCTCCCAGCTTGCCGCTGATGTGCGCGTTGATATTCAGGTGGGAATGGCAAGGTACTCCACGAGGGTGCCTGAACACTCCACTCGTCTCGACGGCACCACTGGTCCCATTGCTCCGTCATTGACAAAACCAACCATAGAGGCTACGAAAGTGCATGGTGGTCTCTTGGTAAATCGTCGCTCATGCAGTCAGGATTCTTCGCTGGACCGCGACATCCAATCGGGTTCTCAGGATTTGAAATTGGAGTGAAACCTGAACAACGATCACGATAGCCAGGACGTGTCTAATTGCGTTTCATCAGCGCCCCTGCCATCTACCGCTCCCCCCGTGGTCGCTATATTCGCATGTGGCAGTTGTCTGCGATGTATTTTCTGAAGCTGCGGTACTTAATCCCTCATCTGGCCCGGGATTTGGATTATTGTCACCGTTGCCGATTAAGTCAGCGCCCAGGTCTGACTCCATTCTTGAGTCTAGCCTGCGCTCTTCCAATGGGGGGAGGTCGTCCGCATCGCTGCTGCCGCCGTCTGCAGCTGCCAAGGTGGCTGCTGCTCCAGCCGTGAAGGCTCCCGATCCTGCAATCGAAAGGTGCGCCTACGCGCAAAACGATAGGTGTTTTTGTTCTTGTCACCACTATTCCTTTTCTAGTTGTCTGTGGTATCGGCTCCATACGACTCACTGCAAATTCACCCTCCTTTACCAGCGGGATGCTGGTGTGAAATATAAATAAGTTATCGCCATTCGATACAAATACTGGACTTTCTCCACTATAACCGTTGGACCTAAGCAGATTTGCTTGTACTTTTTCAAAGAATTTACAATACTTGTTATATCAAGTACAGTGCTGGATTAAATTTCCCTCGTGCTTACTTGTGAGATATAGCAACGATGTTCAGCGCCCCACGTTTTTGTCATTGATTGTGTTCTTTTTGTCGTCGTCATGTACTGTTCGGGGTATTGGGGAGATTGAGATGTGGGAAAGAGCGGGGAACATAGTGGCCCACGGCGGCGGTGTTTAGAAAATGCAGAAGCGAAGAAATGTGTTTGATACGGCCAAAGGGACGCGCGGGGGGTGTCTGGACTAATGCCAGAATCGGACGCCTAAGGGGGGCAAAGGGAGGTGTGGGAACCGGCGCCATTGATTCCTCTCCGCGATCTCTTGAGGTTCTAAGTCGGACACGTGCGGTTGATGGACCAGCATCGCCAGTCTGCAAATAAAGTGTAAAATTAATAAACAACACAACACACAAATCTATTTATTGTAAACGGGATTCTTGGGTCAATACATTGGCGACGAGGTAAAACTACAAATTAAGAACAAAAAAAAAAAGCAATAACCAAAATTTAAATTAAATACATATATTTGCAAGGCGTAATTTCGTGATATTGCGGTACTTGGTACAAATGCATGTGTTGTTTTCTTTTTCTTTCTCTCTCTTCCTTCTTGGGTTCTATCTACTTTTTCTTCTGCTCTTATGGTGCCCTACCACCGCCAACATACGGTGAATGCCCACTTTAAAAGTGGTAAGCTAATCGATTTTAATGAAGGGAGAGTGCAAGGAGAGAGTTGATTTCGATTTAAAATAACATATGTAAGCCTAATTAAGAGAGTGACTGAGTAACAGTTGGTTGCAAGTCAAGAGAATCATTTATGAAAAATGAAATAAATAAAATCCTTAACTGGGCACCAGTACGGCAACAAAAAAACCCCGATTAAACAGAGAAATAATCTGTTTGTACATAGTCAGAGGCAGTTTGCCAAAATAATAAATAAATGACATTTTGGTTTTCGTTTCACTTGCAGAATTCGCAGAAGGGATGTGGGTGAAAATACAATAAAACCATTCCTGTGTGAAACCATTAAAAAATCACTGTTACGAAACGAGTGGGAAAGATGGTTTCACGCATTTCGAATATATATCGATGCTGACGAAATTGAAAAACCTACCAGAAAAAGAAATAAGTTGCTTCACTTGGGAGGCGTGCAATTGCAAACGGTTGCTTTCTCCTTACCCGTTGCTCTGGTAGACCCGGATAATAACAAAGAAGTCGACGTATTTTTGGTACTGGTAGAAAAGCTAAATTATTATTTTTCACCTTTGGAAGGTGAGAGTTTTGCAAAATGTACCATCCGGTTACGTCAAAAAAGGCAGAAATGCAATTTTCGCTCCACTAAAGCCGAAATTGAAGAGATCTGTTTAAAAGATAAAATCATGGACTCCTGGACTTCGCTGGAATTGAAGAAAAAGCTACTGGAGAAAGAGCATACCTTGACTGAAGTAATCGAAGCTTGTAGAGTAGAAGAAGAAATTATTAAGCAATCACAAACAATGATTTCTAAGTCGGAAAGAGAAACAATAAATAAAATATCATTCCGGAAACCGAGCAAAGGTACAGAATGCGGTAGATGTGGTCGAATGGGTCACTCTGACGATAACTTGACCTGCCCTGCTCGACAAGTAAAATGCAAAAAGTGCTTGCGGTTCGGACATTTCGCCCGCAAGTGCAAAACGAATCTCAAACGCCAGTCCACACAGCCAAACAACGGTGGCACAAAGCGATCACGGATAGATGTGCGGCAAGTGCAAGATGAATGTGCTCCTTTCGGAACGAAACCGACCAAGGAAGAATGTTTCCGAATTTGCAGCGATGATGATGAAAGTGATGAACTGATAGAGTGTTCAAAAGCAGCTTTTCCCCCTTATCATTGACTCAGGCTCGCGTTTTGATCTGATTAGCCAAGGACTGGTTACCAATGAAAGTAAACAAAGCCGTAGCTTTAAACATCAGATCCAACTCGGAGAGACAATTTCGGGGTTATGCTTCAAACCAATTGCTTAACGTAATTTGTGTGTTCGAGGCTCCCATATCAACAGACCCAGATAAAAAGGTCATTGCTTAATTTTATGTAATTGAAAATGGAAAACAATCGTTACTGGGCCGTGAAAGGCGATAAAATTGAACGTCGTAGCATTGGGATTACAGGTTAACCAAGCTGAGTGCATTACTCCTTTTCCCAAGTGGAAAGGAGTAACAGTCAAGTTATTAATTTACCCTAGCATTGGGCCCCTACAATAGCCAATGAGACGTATATCGGTTGCCATCGAAGCAAAGGTTCTGTCTAAACTACTGGAGGCTCTAAGCAGTGACATAATAGAGCCAGTGGTCGGTCACAGCCCTTGGATCTCGCCTATCGTAATAGCTTTTAAAGAGAATGGCGACATTCGGTTGTGTTTGGATATGCGGATGGCCAATCGAGCGGTAATGAGGGAACACTACCCACTCCCTACTTTTGAATCGTTTATGACAAAGTTGACAGATTTGAAAGATGCATATCATCAATTAGGACTGGATGAGGAAAGCCGTCAGATAACAACATTTATAACCCCACGGGGTTTATTCCGCTACAAATGATTAATGTTCGGAATAAATTCAGCAACCCGAAATATTCCAACGACGGCTTGAAGAGTTATTGCCACCATGCCCCAACGTTCTTAATTATATAGATGATGTCATAATTGTTGGATCAAATGAAGCTGAACATGACGAGTCCGTCAGGAAAGTCCGGGAAATATTCAAAAATAATAATGTGGTTCTAAATGACTCAAAATGTGTTTGGAAAACCCACCTGTTAAGATTTCTAGGCCACATTCTGTGAGGCAAGGTAGATGTCATCACTTCATTCCGAGATCCGAGAAATAAGGAGGAGACGAGAAGCTTCCTTGGTCTGGTCACTTACGTCGGGAAGTTTATTCCGGATTTAGCCGATCGCACAGAACTGTTGAGGAAATTGTTGGGAAAGGACACCAAAATTTGTCTGGGGCCCAAAAGAGAAAGAAGCGTTTAACGATTTGAAAACTCGCCTGGCTGAAATACCCAGACTTTCATACTTCAATATAAAACATTGAACACGTCTGATTGCAGACTGGTGGCGTTGGGAGCAGTACTGCTACAATTCACAGAAGGAAGCAAACCCCAGATCATTTCTTTTGCCAGCCGAAGTTTGCCTGATGTGGAAAAGCGGTACTCACAAACCGAAAAAGAAAGCTTGGCACTGGTATGGGTAGTAGAAAAATTTTATTACTACTTAGCCGGTTTAAAGTTTGAATTGGTTACCGACCACAAGCCGCTCGAGACAATATTTAAGTCATCATCAAAACCACCAGCTCGCATCGAAAGGTGGCTTCTGCGACTACAAACTTATAAATTCAAAGTTATTTTTAAAGCTGGAAAGGAAAACATCTCAGACACTTTGTCTTGCTTGTGTAACATATCATCGACAAAGGATTCCGAGTCAAGAGCCGAATATAGCATTTTTCGTATACTGGAGAGCTCAATCCCTATGGCAATGAGCATATCGGAGATAGTAGAGAAAAGCATCCTTGATGAAGAAATTGTGCATGCCATTACATTACTGCATCAAATGACCTCTACCCGATCCGATTCGAACTTTCCACAATCGGGAACATCCTACTCAGAGGAAACCAGGAAGCTGAAGGTGTTGAGTGGAGGACCGCTTTTAGAGAATCCGACATTCAAACAGGAAAGTTTCCTTGGAGAAATTAGGAGTTTAAGCTGAACGACCCGTAGTCGAGTTGGTTCATTTCCCGTACTCGACAGGTATTTTGGTGTCGGAGCAATAGCGACGAATCGGTCTGGCGTACGACTTATCGATTCCTGACCCCGAAGACCAGGTGTGATCCTGTAAAGCGAGGGGTGACCAGCTCGGGACACCCCGGTCAAGTCAGAAGACCCCAGGTTCGCTGGGGCTTAAGCACAGTGTCGAGGTGTCTAGTTTGGTAAAAGAAAGAATTAAAATAAGCTTTGAGAATTGCTTATTGAAAATTTAATCCATGTATTAAAAGTTAAATTGTTCAATATCAATCTTATTGGCTGAACACTATTGAAATAATTATAATTGAGCCTTCTCAACAAAGGGTTTCAATTTCTGAACGTGGACGATCAAAATTGATTTTTCTGAGTCCTTTAAAAGTACTGCTGGAAAAACATGATGAGTCTGCACATTCTGTCTTGCGTTCATCCGATTTTTTACCGATCTTAAAGTCATCCGAACCAAATAGTTGGGACTTGTGCCAGCATCAAATATCGTAATTATTACTATTTATTTCTGTTAGTGTAACTAGCCGCAGCGATCCACTAAGTGCCCGTTATCAGCCGTTCCATATTCCTTGATTCTCCTATATTCGTATGTTGGGACCATTGCACAAGTGGTTGCGCCCATAGGCCGAAAATAAAAAAAGTCATAACAACAAATATGTAGGAAAAGTAAACAAATCGCTTCTAAATTGTCCATACTTCTTTGTGGCATACTAGGTTTGTCCGAAATTAACCGTTCTTTCTAAAATAAGAATTGAAGTTGAGTGCAGGTGTTCATTTTCACAGCGCAGCTTGCGCGCATCGCGAAATTTTCATAACAAAACCGAACTTTAAAGTGGTCAGATCATTTGTTACGTATCCAAATTTAAAACATTTGTAATAGATTTTGAAGTTGAAGGTATTTTCTATAACTTGAGAAATATAAAAAAAAAAGAAATTTGCAGATGTGCTTAAAATTGTGAAAATTCGAACACCGATTTAACTTTTTGAGGGTCAGTTTTGCACTAAAAAATTTTTTTTCGCTCGTGTGATTGTTGTTTTGTTGCTTTGTCTTCGTCTTTTGAGTTTGTTTTTATTAATAGTTTTTCATTTATTAATAGTTTTGATTTAATTTTTGTTTATTCCATTGCTTTAAACTTTAATAGGGTCTTCTTATAAAAGTGTATTCTTACGTTTATATTTAAAAACATATGTATGGTGCAGCAAAAAGGGTAGCGCCATTGAATGGCGAACAAAATTGATTGAAGGTATAGAAGCAAATTTTATTAAAAAAGGCTATATTATTGACAAGAGTGAAGTGTCAAAGCGAATTGAATACGTTTGTAAAAGGATTGTAACGTTTTGGGTAAATTAAATAACGCATGAAATCGTCAATTCTCCAATATAAATCTGATTGGTTGAATGAAAAGGAATCAATTCCGATAAGATGCGCCCAATCAACATCAAGAAATCCTGACCGTGGACGACCCAAAGCAGATTTTAAAGAAGCTTCTGACCGGACAAAACGACGTAAAATTGCTGAGGTGTCAAAAACTGACGAGTCTATTGCTTCTATATTACGCCCTCGCAACCAACGCTCACTGTATTTAATGTTGATGAAGTCTTATCACTCTTTCTTGATACAAATATAAGTAAACATCAATATTTGCTTATTCGTAGTTTTGTTAATGGTAAGACTTCCTTCAACTTACTACCAAGTTACGAAAAACTTCTGGTGGCAAAAGCATCATCTTATCCCAAAAATATCAGTGTCAGCGAATCCCAAGCAGAAGTTGAGCCGCAAAGCTTGTTGGATCACGCGGCGTTACGAATTGTAAAACTTCAAGCTGATGTCCTTGAGTCCATTAGTGATGAAAGCGTGGCCGACTTGATTTTTAATTGGGAAGTGGGGATTTGACGGCAGTACTGGTTATTCCGAATATAAACAGAAAAGAAACCGTAACATCGATGATTCGAGTTTGTTTGTGACTTCGTATGTACCACTGCAATTAATTACTGAAAATAATGATCCCAAGAAACACAAAGTAGTTTGGAAAAATCCTCGACCGTCATAAACACGTTACTGCAGACCAATAAGGTACCAATTCCAAAAAGAAACAACCCAATAACCTATAGATGCAGCTAAATACTTTAAAGACAAAATTTCTGCGCTGGAGCCATATACATGTAAAGTATTTACCAAATCTTTAACAATTTCACATCGTTTGCAATTAACAATGGTTAACGGAAAAGTCTGCCCAGAAGATAAAAAATTTTTTATGGATAGGAAAACTCAAATTCAAGCAGACTTCCGCGCCAAAATTCGATTACGTGTCGACCAACCAAGGAGTGGAGCTAGTGGAACTTCTAATGATGGTAATACGGCAAGAACATTTTTTAGCGATACAAAATTGTCGGCTGATATCACAGGATTGGATGTTTTAATTAGGTGTGCGACTTTACTGCAATGCATGGCATCTGGATATAATATCATTTCGGAAAAATTTGGATGCTTTGCACTTGACACCGCCAAAATGCTTATTAAATTGTATCCATGGTATTACCTTCCACCATCTGTTCACAAAGTTCTAGTCCACGGTTCTGAAATTATAAGCTATGCCCTTGTTTCGATAGGAGAGTCGTCGGAAGAAGCTGCCGAATCTAAAAACAAGGATATACAAAAATTTTGAGAGTTCCACACTAGAAAAATGTCTTGAGTAAACACAAATAGGGATTTATTAAATAGATTGTTGTTAACCTCAGACCCATTTATAAGTGAGCAAAGAAATTGACAATGCACAAAAAAACAAAAAATTATTAAGCGGTGTGCATTTGTTACTCGATGAATAAAATAAGTGTAATATGTGAATTTATGATTGTTTTACTTTTGGGGATTACGATTTAACCAACGTTTGTATTAAGAGGTCAAATATTTAATTTAGTCTTGGAAAGATAATGTTTTATGAAAAGTCGTGCCATCCTTTTGTATGGGAGCGATACGATACGATTTTTTTTACAGTGTGTTTAAAATATTTTTATAGATTTTTGGCCAAATTTCATTGCGATATCACCACTAGAAATATTTCTGGCCGCGGCTCCATACAAGCCCAACCACTGTGCATTGGTGCCGTCGAGACGAGCGGAGTGTTTAGGCACCCTTGTGGAGTACCCTGCCATTCCCACCTGAATATCAACGCGCACATCAGCGGCCAGCTGGGAGAACTTCCAGAATAATTTGCTCCCAACTTCACTTGAACTCAATCGCTCTAGAAAGACAAATTTACTTTTTTTTTCTCTACATTTGAGGTATTAAAAGATATTTGATAATTTTGTTGCACTTATTATAAAATAATAGTGAACCCCATTTCGAAAAGCTTGTGGGAGGGGGAAGATAACTTAAATACACATATCTTGGATGATTATAATGAAATTTTGACACTGTAACTCCACCGAGAGTATTTTTGCTCATCATCGGCATAGAAGCCATACTAAGGTGCTATGGGAGCTATATACAGTCTTCTGATGTAGCCAATTTCCTTTAACTATATATATAAAATATTTTTGTTACATATTTTTGAGAAAATTTCATAACGATATCTCAATGGGAAATCTTCAGGCATGCCATCCAATACGCTAGAAGCACCACTTCCGCAGCCGAAACTCGCTTTTGGACAGAAGCAATGAATTTTCCGGTTTCGGATTAAAATATTGGCAGTGGATTAAATACTTTGTCACTTCAAGACTGGCGAACCAGCTGCGGAAGATAAGGTCTCCGGTGTCAGCATCCGGTATAAATGACGCAGGGTTTTGCGCTATGTTCGGGAAACTCGGCACAATTAACTATGATCGTCAATTTTGCTTTAGACGTCAGCTCTTGGAACATTCCCGCCAATTAAAATCTAGCGGATCATCATTTTCACCAGCGAGTTGTTTTTCTAATTGAATTTGGAATATTTTACGAGCTGCTTTGTGTGCGGGGTAAATTCATCTCCTAGTTTGCCCTCAATCCAAAAAACTCATCTCTGGTAGCAGAGGTCAATTAAACACAACTCCGGTATACTGAGCTGCAAAAATATAAATCTGATACATATAAAGCTTCTAATTTTTACGTAGATGATATAATTCCTGGAGGCAATACTACGGGGGAGGTTGTTGATATGTTAGGGAAAATTTCAGCGCTTTCGTCCAAAGGCGAGTTTCGGCTGCTGAAGTGGTGCTCTTAGCGTATTCCTGATCCTGAAGAGGATCGGGAGTTGTATTTATCCTTTAATGATACCAAAAACTTCATTAAAATTTTAGGACTGGCTTGGGAAGTATCCACTAATCAGCTGCTGCTTTCTTTTTTTGAGCGTGTGTCTACGTAGTTTCCAGGTCGCCAGGGGCTGAGAGCTGATTCCTATGTGCGAAGTCTCGTGTATCTCTTAAGATGTTAACGGTGCAGGTTAGAGTTGGCTGGAGCTGTCTTGTTGGCGAGAATGATGGCAGCTTTTCTCAGTCTAGGCGCTTACAAAGGAAAGTATTTTTGTTGGTGCGACTTGTCAGTTGTGTTTGACCTTTTCGTTCCCAACTGCGTGTCAACTATTTAAAATCTGACTCATTCCATGAAGTGGCGTTATGTGCCTACGTCGCAAAATACAGCTGACATTTTATGCAAGATATAGATAAGCTATAGAATCAGGGGACGCCCCTATAAAGAAACAGGAGGACTGGCCTGCGACGATAGTAATCGAAGTCAGTTCTCAGTATTAGACTATAAAGGGGAGAAAGACTTCTCGAACGAGAACGAAGGCCGTTCATTTAGAGCTGGAATCTGTTTACCGTCGCCTTTATGCATGCCCTGAGGATAGTTATTTCTATCAGGAAGAAGTCTCGACAGACCTGGTCAAACAACGCGACCAATTTCGTTGGAGCCAAATATCAATTGAGCGTTTTAAAATGGTTATTTCTTAGCGACGAGCATCAGAAAGCAGTCCTGAGTTTTTGCCTTCCAGAGTCCATTGAATGGAAGTTTATCCCTTCCCGTTTCCCCCACTTTACTTATGGAAAGCTTCTGTTAAGGGGGGGTTAGGGTCTGAGCGAGCAAAAAAAGACACATTTTCATGTTTTTTTTTTGAGGATCTGGTAAACTTATATTTTTTTAAACTATTTTTAGATTGAAGTACAACATTTGAAGAATGTTTTGTAAAATTTTCAGAAAAAAATAATAAGAACTACGGCAATGGCGACCATTATTAGCAGGCTCCTCGAAAAAAAGTTGCATTGCGGTGCCCCTCATATATCGGTTGTAGATTATCTGAAATCAAAAAATCAAAGTTCTATCGTTAGATAGACATTTTTCCCAGGTAACCCTGGGAGGGTTTTTAGAAGTTCCGATTTTTTAATTTTTGGGAACACTTTGAAGTGAAAAACGTGATTTTTGAGGAAAAAAATCGGCTAATTTGTTATTTAAAAAATAGAAATTTAAACAAATTTGGAAAAAACTCTCCAGGGATACCTGGTCAATTATGTTGGAAAGAAGTGGTAAAAATTTCAAAACGATCGATTCAGTAGTTTTGAAGTTATGATGGGCACCGACTTAGGAAAAGTGAGTTTTGGGAAAAGCGCTTTGAAGTTTTTCTCTCCGTTGGCCTGGCTCGGAGGTGGGGTTGCTAAAATCGCTGTATCTTTGTTAATAATGCACCTATCCATCTAAAATTTGGACACATAATTCTTGAAAGGTTCTTTAATAAGAAAATAAAAAAAAAAAAAAATCGAAAAAAAAAAATTTTAAAACCCTAACCCCCCCCTTAAGACAGCAAAGTATCATTTTTGAAGGATCGTAGGCTCGGCAGTACCAAAGGCCGACGAGCTGAAGACTCATGTTTAAAATATTGCTGCGGTGGGTAAATCGAGGCCGTTAGTCCCTCTCTCTGAGAACACCGCTGATATGGATTTGCTGACTTGTGGTCATTTTTTGCACGGAAGTCCTCCTTCTAGTTTCAGCGAGCCAGACCTGACAAAACACAACATCCACTGGTTGGATGCCTGGCAACGCGTCGTTTTACTTGAGCAAGGTTCCTGGTCCAGATGGAGTGAAGAGTATTTGACCCTGTTGCAGCAACGATCTTTTTAATAACATCGTGCTGGTGCAGTACGAAAACTTGTCAATAATAAAGTGGCCCTTGGCGAGAGTGACAGTGCGTTCAACCGGCCACATGCATCTGCCGTCATCCGCTAGAGTTGTCTCGCTCTCTCGCGGTATCTTTAGGACGCAGGATCAAGCGTTGAGCCTCCTCAGACTATTATTTACATATATTAGATAAATATCTAATAAATTAACGTTAAAATTAAAACATGTTGGCCAAGCAGATCGCATAGCTACTGTGACTTCAAAGTTCTAGCCACTTCAAACTCCCACGTGTCATTCGCCAAAACAATTCATTAGGTCGACTGCTGGACTTATGTTTCGTTTCTGATCCTGATGGAATTACTCTTTCCAGAACTTTGCCCCTTTCTAACCCTGAAGATCCATATCTTGAGGTATTAATCGAAAAAAAATGGTTAATTGACCTTAAGTCTACACTTAAATCTCATAAAGTTTGTTTCTTCCGTAAAGCTGACTTTATGAAATTTTATAAGTTAATTTTGGAATTTGATTGGTCCGATCTACAGGAATCCACCTAAACACTAAGCACAAACATGTATCCTGCATAAAAAAGGGAAAATTACGACGCTGCAAATTAAAGAAGCCTCTCTAAATATTCAGCATTTCCAAAGCTTTTTGAAAAACGTATCACTCCACATTTGCAACACCTATGTAGTTCAATAATATCTCCGTATCAGCATAGCTTCATTGATTGCCGCTCCACTACCGCCGCCGCTTGGAGCTAACATCTTTTGTCATCCGGAGTTCCGGAGGAATTTCAAAAATGGTGCTTAGCAAATAATCTAAAGCTTAATAGATCGATATGTAAACTCGTGTCATTTTAACGGTCTAGTCCTCACCAGGCTATGAACTTTCTCTATGGGAACGCCTTAGAACGATTAACTCACGTTAACGATCTGGGTTAGATTAGATTTGAATCTAAAATTTGCCGACCATATACATATACATTGATCAACAATGCCTTTGTTTCTAATGTCAAAGTAATCTAAAAGCAGCTACAAATACAATCTAAATAAATTTAGTTTGGTAGTTTGTTTTATTTTAGTGATTGAGTTATAAGACACATAAATCTAATACAAATATATATCATAGGTAATAAAGCAGTGGGTGTACTTAGTTTTAGTCAAAAATGGTGAAAAGAATTTTATGATCCGTTCATATCAAAAACTTTATATACATCGTTGCTCAGTCCTATTCTTTAGTATGGATTGTGTGTCTGGAGTCCTCAATACGGACTACAGCGAGATCACATAGAATCTGTACAATAGACTTCTGCATGAATGCATCCAAAACGACAAATGAATCACTTATTCTAAAAGTGGGTGCACTATTTTTTGTGCACTGCACAGTATATTTGGGTGTGAGGAATAGAGTAGTATTGTCTGTTTTGATTGACAGTAGTCTCACTCATTCCATAGTTGTACAGCTGTTAATGAGTACAGTCAAATTGGTGTGCAGTAGTCAACGCGCTGTACAATGTTTTGGTGTGCAGTTGACTTACTGTACAGTGAGTGAAACTTCATGACTGGTATATACACACATACATATATTTATAGTTCTCATGTGTATGTATTTCAAATTAAAAAATTGGTTTGGTTTTTCGTTTTAAATGTATTTATTATAAAATAAAAAATTTATAAATTATTTATATTTAAATTTAAACTAATTATAATAATTATTTTATGTTATTAAATTATCTACATTTAAGTTATCAATATTAGAATGAAGGAACATTATTTTGTTTACCATCTCTTCAGTGGTGGCAATTTTGGACCGTTTTTCGCAAATCAAATTTTTGGCAACAGAAAATGTCCTTTCCGATGCTGCACTGCTTCGGGATCTGCTAGTATCTTGCAGCTAATTTGATAAAACAGAGGAAAACGGTCTTTATTTATTGACCACCACTGCAGAACATCAAAATCTTGACTGTACGCTTTATTTACATTTTTATATGTTTGTAGTTCATCCTGAATGTATGAGAAAATGTTGCTGCTATGAGTAGGTTCTGAATAATCTGCAAATATGTTATCTATTTCTTGCGTAGGTTTAATTAATTTTTCAATGTCATCATTTTGGCTATTTATATGAATATTAACCATCATTTCTTCTACGTCTTTAAAAGTTCTCCTTAGAATCCATGTTTGTCCACTTATTACAAATTACTGCACTCATCTCTACAGTTGTACACAGACATACAAGATGTACTGTGTTAAAAAAAAACACAAATGTAGTAATCACTATCGAAAAGTACAATCAAATACTGTTCACAATCGAAGTGAGTACACTGAAAATCTATTATTGTTACCTATAGAGTATACTGTACAGTAAAGAATGAGTGCAGTGTTTTTGAAAACACTACACTACTGTACAGATCTGTTCTGCCACAAATGAGTGCATTCATGCAGAATTCTACTGTACAATAAAACTTCCTGACTTTCGCCCTTAAGGGACTTAATTGGGATGCAATTCTTCACCTCCCCTTTAATCATAGTAGTTTTAATATTCAACTTTTATTAATCAACTTACCATCATTAACAAACAGTAGAATGAAGCTGGGTGTCATGTTTTTATATAATCTTATTTATGGTAACGTAAACAGTCAGCATTTACTAATACGCTTAAATTTTTTTCAAAATATACTGTTGGGACTTGTGCCAGCATCAAATATCATAATTATTACTAATTAATTCTCTCAATGTAACCAGCTACTGCGGTCCACTAGTTGCCCGTTATCAGCTGTTCCATATTCTTTGTTTCTCCCAGATTCGCATGCGCTTTGTTGTTCTTGTGTAGCGCGTGCACTTTGGGAGCTTTGGTGGAGCTCCTGCGCAAGCTCTTAGGTTTTAGGCACTTGCTATTCGGCATTGTTTTGGATCGGCCGCGGAATTTGTTTTGGGGTTAAATTGACCCATAATAAATTTAATATTAAAATTGAACCTTGTCTATTAATTCGGCCGTTATCAAAACGCTGATAGCTCAACATTTGGTGACCCCGACGTGATCGCGCCCGGTTGATTTGTGATCATTAAAGTGCATAAAGGAAACCTTGTAAAGGAAAATTTGTTGCTGTTGTTTCCATTACATTGCACCTTGCACGCAAACTTACATAGTGAAGTCTGGAAACGTAATTAGTGCCTCGGTTCCTACAAGCAGGGAAAGGCTTTTGCGGCGAAGAGCAGAGGTGACCTATCAGGAGATGGAAGCCCTGCATAATAAGGTCAAGGCTGCAGTACAGAAGGAAGATTTGACCATCATGGTACTGGAGCCGTTGAAAATTTAGTTGCGCAAGATATTCACCACAATCCAGGATGAGTTAGAGCGATTGAGCTCTTGTGAATTTGGGAGCGAAATATTCTGGAAGTTCTCCCAGCTTGCCGCTGATGTGCGCGTTGATATTCAGGTGGGAATGGCAAAGCACTCCATGAAGGTACCTGCACACTCCACTCGTCTCGACGGCACCACTGGTCCCATTGCTCCGTCATTGACAAAACCAACCATAGAGGCTACGAAAGTGCATGGTGGTCTGTTGGAAAATCGTCGCTCATGCAGTCAGGATTCTTCGCTGGACCGCGACATCCAGTCGGGTTCTCAGGATTTTAAATTGGAGCGAAACCTGAACAACGATTACGATAGCCAGGACGTGTCCAATTTTCAATGTCGCATCTGGCAGTTGCCTGCGATGGATTTTCTGAAGCTGCTGTACTTAATCCCTCATCTGGCCCGGGATTTGGATTATTGTCACCGTTGCCGATTAAGTCAGCGCCCAGATCTGACTCCATTCTGGACTCTAGCCTGCACCCTTCCAATGGGGGGAGGTCGTCTGCATCGCTGCTGCCGCCGTCTGCAGCTGCCAAGGTGGCTGCTGCTCCAGCCGTGAAGGCTCCCGATGCTGCAATCGAAAGGTGCGCCTACGCGCAATTTTGGAAAGAAGTTTCCTTCCACTCTCGCCACTCTATTCACGCCTGGCTCGAGCGCTCTCTGGATCTGGATGGACACGGCAGCCTGCAACTGAGAATTATGGACCTTGAGATTATCAGCAATATTATGTGATGAAGCTGTCCCATTCGCCTAAGGATTTTTTTTGTTGAAAGATGGAATTCAACGGGGGGAGGATTTTGGGACTTGTGCCAGCATCAAATATCATAATTATTACTAATTAATTCTCTCAATGTAACTAGCCGCAGCGGTCCACTAATTGCGAATTGCGCATGCGAACGGGGTAGAAATAAAAAAAGACAGAACTGCTGAATAGCCCGCCGCTGATCCTCAGATTTAGAATATAAATTATTTTACATAGCTTCGCCTTTGGCTGCTTAGCTCAACATCCTTCCCCCGTTGAAGGCTGGATCTTTAACAGAATCCTTGAGAGGCAGCCGACATAACCTTGACACCGCACGCTTAGTCGTTCCAACCGCTGTCTTAAGTATGGCTACACGTTTTACTCCGTCACGCCCAGGAACCAGCTCCAGTATCCTGGCCAGAGGCCACCTCATTGATTCTCATCCTTCACCAGGACTATGTCACCAACAAATTACAGCGCCAGGGGTTTGGAACGCTGCTGCAACAGCGTGAGATACTCCTCCTTCCAACGCGCCCAGAAAACTTGCTGCAAGAAGGAGACTCTCTGACACCCATCCAGACGATTGAAGTTTAGGGCAGTAAGGTCCGGTTCGATGAACGTTGAAGGCGGGATCAAAACGTTCGAATCCTTCAACTCTCTCGGTCGGAAGATCAGCCATGACTTGCTCCAGTAGACGAGGCTTTGCGCAAAAACAGCGTATACATTTGTTTAAAACCTTTGAAACGGCCTTCCTCCCCCCAATGGGCCAATATTGAGAACGGATTTTCGCAATTAGTGCCCGAGGGCAGGTTCTTCTCATGAGAGTGAGTCACTATAGTCGAAGTGACGGAATGACCTCTGGGAAGAATTATCGGATGACGTCCATTAAAATCCAGCGCAGAGTTCCGCAATCGCCCGTCAACACGAAACAAACCAGCATCATACACAAAAGGAGCAAGCGAGGCAAGCGGGCTTGAGGGTGGATTCAATCAGCGCGATTTTAGTAAGCTTATCTCTTCCTTAAACTCGGTAAGCTGGACGACGCGCAACAGCAGATGGGTTCCTCCTTTGAGATCCTGGACAGAAATCCCTTCGTGACGGATGCGGCGGCAAAATTTGTAAATGTAGGCTCTCTGTAGGGCGGCAAACGAGTTGGCAAACTTTGACAATGCGGCGATATCCCTCGGTGGAGCCGTAGCCAATAAGGTTCTGGCGCGAAGTTCGATGGTTGTCTTTTCGGCCACAATAGCGATGGGCCAATCATCTTTGGAACCACGAAGAAATGGAGGGCCTTGGTACCAAAGCTGGGAGTTTAATAGCTCAGTGGGAAGAGAACCTCTTGGTAAGGTTCTGGTGCGAAGTTCGATGGTTGTCTTTTCGGCCACAATAGCGATGAGCCAATCATCTTTGGAACCACGAAGAAATGGGGGGCCTTGGTACCAAAGCTGGGAGTTTAATAGCTCAGTGGGAAGAGAACCTCTTGGTAAGGTTCTGGTGCGAAGTTCGATGGTTGTCTTTTCGGCCACAATAGCGATGAGCCAATCATCTTTGGAACCACGAAGAAATGGAGGGCCTTGGTACCAAAGCTGGGAGTTTAATAGCTCAGTGGGAAGAGAACCTCTTGACAGTAAATCGGCTGGGTTAAAAGCAGTAGGAACATAACGCCAGTTCATTGCCTTGGTAAGCTCCTGTATGAAAGAAACGCGATAGGAAAAAACACGTTAAATCGAGCAGGTTCATCTTGAATCCAGGATAGGGCAATCGAGGAGTCACACCAACAATAATAATTTCTTTTATTTGTTCCAAGATCTGCACCTTCAGCCATCAGTCTTGCTAGTAACTCAACTCCAGATAGTTCCAGCTTCGGTATTGTCTGAGTTTTAATGGGTGCCACTTGACTCTTTGAGCATAGCATAAGACCCAGACAATACATATACGCAAGCTCCATACGCATCCAAGTTAGCGTCGCAGAATCCGTGGACCTCCAACCTTTCTTGGCAGGGAATGACTAAACGAGTTAGGTTAATTCGCTGAGTTTGGTCAAAACTGGAACAGAATTGCAACCACTCTGAGAGAAGGGATTGAGAAAGGCTTTCATCCCATGTCAAATTTTCTCGGCACAGCTTCTGCAATAGGAATTTTGGCCTGGGGACGACAGGACCTACCAGGCCCATCGGGTCATAAAACCGAGCGACGGAAGATAGTATAGATTTCCTGGTTGGTTTGGCGGTGGGCTGAAAAGCTTGGAAAGAAAACAGCAGTAGGTCAGCAGAAGGATCCCATGCTAATCCAAGATCGTCAAATTTTAAGTATGGCTCTCTATCACCTTCGGATACTCCTTCCAAAACCTCTGCGATGTTGGAGCACCATTTCCCTAATTGAAACGGACCCTTGTTCAACAGGTTCGATGTCTGAGCTATTATCTCAATCGCATCAGTCTTCGTTGGGGCACCAGATATGAGGTCATCCACATAAAAGGAGGAAGACAACACGAAAGGCAACGGGAAAACTGGCACCTTCATCCTTAGTCAGCTTGTGCATTGAGCGAACAGATAGAAAATACTCTTTCTTTGTGCCATAAGTAACGGTGTCGAGCTTAAAAACCTTCACGTCAACATGGATAGAATCTCTCCAGAGGATGAACTGCAGCAAACTATCATCCAGAAAGACCCTTACGCAGCGGTACATTTTGCAAATGTCTCCAGTCAAAGCTACAAGGTGAGACCAAAATGGAAGGAATGTGTAAAAAAGCTTGGGCTGAATCGCGGGGCCGGACATCAGGATATCGTTGAGGGAATAACCGGAGGATATAGTAGCCGAACCGTCGAAAACAACTCTCAGCTTAGTAGTGGATGTGTCTTCCTTCAGGACGTAGTGATGAGGAAGGAGATACTGGCACTTACCTCGCAATTCCTACGGCACCAGAGACAGGCTTGCTTCAATCTGCAGATCCACACGCTGAGCTCTGTGGAAGTTCGGATCAGCTAGAACCACATTGGCGGTAACCTTCCAGTGGGACATATCTATGTTCAGACCAGGTTGACGCTCTATGATGTGAGACGTCACAACTGCCTCAATGTACACAAAATACGTGGATAGGCGTGGCTTCAGGAGGGGAAGAAAAGAAAATCAGTAAAGCGCATGCGAACGGGGAGAACGGGGTTATAAAAAATACATTATCTTTTATTTGAAGTGGTAGTGATAACTTGGATTTTAATTTCTAGCATGATTATACCCCATTTTATTCAGTTCAGTCTGTAAAAACTTAAAACACGACTGGAAATGTCGATGTTTTTGATTAAAGTAATGTAATATAATATAGAAGCTAGCATAGTAGCGACTATAGTTTTTAATTTTTTTTATTCCCTTGCATAGAGTATTCTAATTTTGGTCAAAAGTGTCCAATACATCTCAGATCTCAGTCTATCAGTTTCTACGCAAACTAGTATCTCAATTTTAAAGTAATCGACTTTCCTTTGCACGCAGTATAAAAGTCGGGTTGACTATATCCTATAGTTGCCTATATCCTATAGCTGCTATGATGGGACTTTCTATGGATTCTATTTTTGGCAAACTAACCCAAACTACCAAATTTCATTAGTACCTGCCGATTATATCCGATAGCTGTCATTTAACTGATTGATTGGAATTAGCATAAATTGTTGTCAAGTTGAAACCTTGGGACCTTATAGAGATTTAATTTTGGGCAAACTAATCAGATCCACCAACTTTCATAAGGATCTGCCGACTATATCGTATAACTGCCATAAAATTGTAGGATCGGAAATGATACAACCTTGCTATTTTCAAAGATGCTTGGGGCTGTTTCCATAATTTTTATTAGAAATTTAATTTGATAGTGAACTTCTTAAAAAATTTCTCCTTGGGCATCCCACGTGAAGTCCCAGGAGTCACGTTCCTTTTTTGGCCTTGTTTCTTGGTCCCTTTTGGAGATACCTGTTACCCTTGCCAGGAGATGTGACTCCCATTTGCATAAGTTGACGGTGAATTGAAATTTTTGAATGGCTTTGTTTACTGGCGCTTGAACAGTGCTCTCCAGTCGTGTTGTGTACAAAATTGAGCTTGGTGTTCAATGTCCTTTTGAAGCCCGTCTTGTTGATCCGCCATCGGCAGGGAATTCCGTAATCTTTTATCATTGACGTTGAATGTACTATAACTTCGCTCCCATGCGTCGAATTTACCGAAACCCTTTAGTGGCTTCTGATAGCTTCCGGTACCCTAACCGCGTTATTAAGGACGACTTATTCTGCCTTGGAATCTGGAACTGATTTCAGATGCTGTGGCCCGATCACATTGCATCCCAGGGCGGTATGTTAGAGTAGTGGCTAACTTTCTCCCTAATGAACCTGTTGTGGCATAAGCCGGTCGAAATATTCGGCGCCCAACAACACCTCAATCTTCTGAGGCTGTGCGAATTCAAGATCGGCGTAGCGCAAATGAGGTGGGATTATTTTTGGTGCCTGAATAGGATGGTTGGGTGGGATGGCATTATTTCCGGTAGTACGACAACGTTGATTTATTTTCGGAAATCAGTGATTATAATAATAGGGTCAATACAGCCTTTGTTCGTGATCAAACCAGCGATGTTCAGGGTTGATGGCACCTACTTGAGTCCCACTTTATCAGCCATTCTTTTGCAGATTATGTCAACCTGTGATCCAGAATCTAGGCGGTTGCGTCATTTCAGAAGGGGTCCGGTAGCAGAAGGGGGGGTTTATTTGTAAGGAGAGCTGTGGCTGAACACACCACTCGTGATGAGCTGTATTGAAGTGTGTTGGCTCGACCGACCAATAAGTATTGACAAATTCTTAAGTAACTCGAATTTATTATATTTTTATCAATTGTAGTAGATCTGTTGTGTTGCCGTTTACCCATATAAGCCAAAATCTCTTTTGAAGGGATCGAAGCAGTATGTAAATTTCGACGGTAACATGACCCCCATGAAGGTCCTTCGGATCTTTACTTTGTTTTAAGCTGTCGTCCAGGACTGATATTTGCTACTGGGCGGATCATGGTTCCATTGCGCGTCCATATAGTTGCCCTGCGTGCTTGTCCATCCTTGGCATGCACTACGTCAGTTATGTGTTCTTTGGGCCACAAGTTTCTGGGTTTTGTTTTTAATCACTCTTTGAGAGGTAATAAATTACATAGGGGGTGGGTGGGGAATATACATAGGAAAAATAAAATAATATAAAAAAAGGTAGCCAAGACTCAGCAACCTGCGGGAATGCCGCTAAGCATTGCTTCGCTGGTGACTGGGTTAGGGTTTTTTTTGCTGTAAAGCGCTTTCTAGCGCTCGATCGTTCGATCTCGCTCTTTCCATGCTCCGCAGCTTCAGCATTACAACCGCTGACAATCCGCAGAGGTTTCCCCAGCAGTTGGCGTCCTCGACCAGTTTGGCTCCCAGGGTAGTCGCATCCACCTCATTAAGATCGAAGCGCTCTCTGTCGACGCGAAACCGTAGGCAGTCTAGCAGGACGTGCTCCGCCACCTCGTCGGCGCCACAGCAGGGCCAATCAGGATCCTCCTCGTGGCGGAATCTGTGTCGACCACTAAGGATTAGCGTTAGCGAAAAATTTACTTTGCCATGTCTTCGTTGCATCCAAGTTTGACATCTGGGATTAGTTGGAATGTCCAGCGGCCCTTTGTTGAGCAAGACTATTTGGGTACCCGCGATGACAAGAGCCGCCTCCTCCAAAATCGTGAGGAGGCCGGAGATTACCCTGAGTGCACAACTGCGCAGGGAGCTTTCTATACCATCTTTGTATGCCTTGACTCTGGTTGCCTCTACCCAGATCGGGGCGGCGTAAAAGATTTTTGATCTGAGGACCGACTGTAGAAGGATCCTGGGGCTATGCTTGGGTCCTCTCGTAATTCTGCTTAGAGCTCTGCAGGCGTTTGCCGCCATTCAGTTCGCTTATTGTAGATGCTCTCTTTAGAGAGCTTTAGCAGAGCCTTGTATCTAGCAAGACAGCGAGATATCTGATGGCTCGGGAAAAGACGATACCTATACTTCCCACAGAAATTGTCAAGGTCCTGTGAAATGGGAGCAATTTTTGTTTAAGTCCTCGAGGAGGATGACGAACATTTCATTGCTTTCGTATCAAACGAGTCCGCTACTATTATTTATTGGTTAGAAAACTGAACGTTACCGAAAGTAGATCGGTAATGTTCACCCGCCCTGAGTCTTTTAGATTTAAAGGCGCCAAAAGTATTCGACCAAAGGAAAAAAGTGATTGTTGGGCCAAGCAGCCACCAAAAGGTGCATTTAAAATAATCATAAAATGCTAAGCTGCAGCTGTTGTTATCAGCATGTTTTCGTCTCTGTTTTGTCTCCCAGTTTCGCATGCGCTTTATTGTTATTTGTAGCGTATGCGCTTTGGGGAGCTTTGGTTGAGCTTCTGCGCAAGCTCTTGGTTTTGGGTTTGTTGTGATTTGGCGTTGATTGGAGCCGCATAGATTGTTGGTTAAATTGAACCCTCAATAAAATATATTGAGCCCTGATTTGAAACGCGTGTATTTATTCGGCTGCTATTAAAAACGATTTATAGCACAACAGTGATAAAAACTTAAATAAAGATTTAGCCTAAAAGTATACACCGATACTTAGTGCGACCATATTAGATCAGCAGGGTTGTAATTTGAAAAGCAAAGATTTTGTATGGAATCCAACTTCACTTTTCGTCATACAAAATTTCGTGGAAGAAATTACACAAATTTTAAGCCAAGTACGAGAGATTCTGTGTGTGATCGATCTATTATATAGAAAGCGTATACTAGCAGCAAGCTGCCTCATAGGATCCTAATTTTGCTCAGTTGGCAATTAGTTGAATCGGCTGAGTGCTCCACTTTTACAGAGAATTCGGACCGCATCAAGTGGAGGACGTTGCATCCAGTTTAATCGATATCGCATGCCTTCACTTAATTTATACATTTATTTAAACAGAAAATTTTTAATTCTTCGGCTATATATAGAGTTTCCTTGCGCACGCCTAGGCATGCAGGTCGTCACCTCGTGGACTTCCGTCCACAGTGATAATAATACGCCTTTGCTAGATCTGGACTAGAACTACAACCTTAGTCGCCGAGCTGAGCCGGAAACAAAAGCGTAAATTTATACGGAGTAATTCAGCAATACATCTGGTCAATTTTGATTGAAAAATCAGAAAGTGCTGAGCAGGCGATATAAAATACCACCCTAGAAACAGTTTAAGCGGGTGGCTCCTATACCAAGCAGGACTCTTAGCTGGATTCCTTAGTTTTCTATATATAATTGCATTCAGCTTTTCAGTTTGAAGCTCTCATACCAAAAAATTGAACCCGCCGACAACTGCTCAGCGTGCAGTTCCTGTAGCAGTAAAATTCACAGGATTCTTTGTAGTACAACGTTCGTAAAGGCCTATTACATTATTTTACACGAAAAATCAACCTCAGTAAAAAAGTGTTTTTTATACCCCTGCAGAGGGTATTATAATTTTGGTCAAAAGTGTGCAACGCAGTGAAGGAGACATCTCCGACCCTATAAAGTATCTATATTCTTGATCATCATTACCTCCTGAGTCGATATAAGCATGTTCGTCTGTCTGTTTCTACGCAAACTAGTCTCTCAGTTTTAAAGCTATCGAGTTGAAACTTTGTACACATTTCTTTGCACTTTCTTTTGTTTTCAGGCAGTACATAAGTCGGAACGGCCGGGATCGGTCGACTATATCCTATAGCTGCCATATAACTGATTGATCGGAAATGCCATAACTTTGGTGTTTTTTAAGTTAGAATGATGGAACTTTCTATGGATTCCATTTTGGACAATAGAATCCGATTTGGCCGGCCGACTATATCCTAAAGACACCATATAAATAAACGATCGGTAATGGCACAAACCTTAACTGCAAGGGTATATCAACTTCGGCTCCGCCCGAAGTTAGCTTTCCTTTCTTGTTTTATAGTAATTTGGAGTCAAAGAACACGAAAATGACATCCGTTTATTTTTCTTAAGAACCGTTTAGAGATAAAAAAAAAATCTAATGAAAAAAAACAAAAGTACCAAAATAGTGTAATTTTCGACCAAAAATTTTAATTTATGAATATTACACTATTTTTGTTTGTAAACAGTTTTTTCCAAGAGTCCCAACTCTCTAACTTAAGGGGGCATGCGCACTTGTAACTTTCAAAAAATCGATTTTTTTTTTGTATTTTTTTCAAAATTTGGAAATGATCCGATGAAAATTCATTGAGATACTCATGTTTAAAGGTAGGGGCGCCGGTTTATGTGATAGTGAGTTGAAACTTTAAACACGTTTCTTTCAAAACTACGTTTTTGAAGTCGGTGACCACTCTTACTCGAAAACTAATGACCCGATCGTCTTAAAATTTAGCATGCTTTTTTAATACATAATAATCAAGTACTTAATCAAGAGATTGATTTTTTTATGCAAAACTTTTTTTTTTACAGGTGAAAAACTATCGCTTTTTTTAACGAAAAACGATTGTTCAACTTTGATAGGTCGCCATTTTGTCGAATATTTTTTTTTTTTAATATCCATCGATTAAGTACTAGATAAACTTTCAATAAATGTAAATCCGTTTCATTTTTTGATTTAAGACGATCCAGATTGTTTTTCAGACGGACCTCACTTCGACGGGGCATAACTTTGAATTTGGAGCTCCAACNTTATTGTTCCAATAAATTTTCTTGCCAATATCACTCGTTCAATTGAATCTTGAACAACAAGATTCAAATTATGGGCATTGCAGTGGACGAATAAAGCCCGAGGTTCTTCTTCAAGAATTCGCTTTTGCAATCCTGAGATTTTTCCAGAAACATTTGATGCTCCATCGTAACATTGACCCCTCAGTTTGGAAATTGATAAATTATGTTTTTCAAAAACTTCTTGAACAAGGTTAAATAGGGTTTCTGATTTCGTATTAGGAGTTGAGAAAAATCCAATAAAATATTCTTTTGCTGTTAAATTTTCAGAAACAATGCGAAGGCACACAGAGACTTGCTCGACCTGGGACACATCCGCAGTTTCATCCAAGGAAATCGAAAAATGTTCGGCGTTTCTTATTTCGATCATGATTTCAGATAATACTGAGGTTGCCATCAAATCGAGTATTTCATTCTGAATATCATGATGGAGCCATCTGTGATTATCCCTTTGCAGCCAGTTTTTTAGTTCCACCACATCTTCTGCGCGAGCTTGTAGAAACGTCATGAAATTGGATCTTTCGTCGTTGTTGTTTCCTCTTATGGGTAGACCCTGTTTTGCTAACGCTTTCAAGGAGCTAAAAATTTTCAAAAGCGCCGTCCGGTTGTTCATCATTTCCTTCATATTGGCTGTTGATATTTGTTGCACCACGCTACTTTTTTTAACGTCGTCCAATGCTTGAGCGCAAAAAAAAAATTTGGCGAGTGAGAAGGATTCCGAGTGGGTATTTTCCCCACTCGGAAATTTCCGAGTGGGTACAACTACCCACCATACCCATATTATCCGCCGGGCCTGGACACCATATAAATAAACGATCGGTAATGGCACAAACCTTAACTGCAAGGGTATATCAACTTCGGCTCCGCCCGAAGTTAGCTTTCCTTTCTTGTTTTATAGTAATTTGGAGTCAAAGAACACGAAAATGACATCCGTTTATTTTTCTTAAGAACCGTTTAGAGATAAAAAAAAAATCTAATGAAAAAAAACAAAAGTACCAAAATAGTGTAATTTTCGACCAAAAATTTTAATTTATGAATATTACACTATTTTTGTTTGTAAACAGTTTTTTCCAAGAGTCCCAACTCTCTAACTTAAGGGGGCATGCGCACTTGTAACTTTAAAAAAATCGATTTTTTTTTGTATTTTTTTCAAAATTTGGAAATGATCCGATGAAAATTCATTGAGATACTCATGTTTAAAGGTATTGGCGCCGGTTTATGTAATAGTGAGTTGAAACTTTAAACACGTTTCTTTCAAAACTACGTTTTTGAAGTCGGTGACCACTCTTACTCGAAAACTAATGACCCGATCGTCTTAAAATTTAGCATGCTTTTTTAATACATAATAATCAAGTACTTAATCAAGAGATTGATTTTTTTATGCAAAACTTTTTTTTTACAGGTGAAAAACTATCGCTTTTTTTAACGAAAAACGATTGTTCAACTTTGATAGGTCGCCATTTTGTCGAATATTTTTTTTTTTTAATATCCATCGATTAAGTACTAGATAAACTTTCAATAAATGTAAATCCGTTTCATTTTTTGATTTAAGACGATCCAGATTGTTTTTCAGACGGACCTCACTTCGACGGGGCATAACTTTGAATTTGGAGCTCCAACTGCGCATGCCCCCTTAAAAACCACCAAAGTTATGGCATTTTCGATCAATCAGTTAGAATCAGTTCCGACCGATCCCGGCCGTTCCGACTTACATATATACTACCTGCAAGGAAGAGATGGATGTGTGCAAAGTTTCCACTCGATAGCTCTAAAACAGAAAGACTAGTTTGCATAAAAACAGAGAGACGGAGGAGGTGATCCTGATCACAAATATATATATTCTTTATAGGGTCGGAGATGTCTCTTTCACTGCGTTGCACACGTATGACCAAAATTATAATACCCTCCGCAAGGGTATAAAAATCTTTAATGCAGCAATCTAGCAATGCAGAATGCCTCGGGAAAATTCTTATTAATTACACTAAAACCAGTTTGCACCTTATCGATTTTTACTAATATATATGTACATATGTAGATGTTTATGGGTTGAAAAATTTCATAAAGTTGCGCTGAATCATGCGTTCTTCAATCAAAATTATATGTTCTTCACACAGAAGTCTTCCCAAAAAATTGTAACAACATTAACAAAGTAACAACATTAAACTTTTTAGGCTAATTTTCGTTTAATAAAATTTGTCCGCTACAGATGCCCTATAAGAGCAACAGCGCAATTAGTTCATAATTTGCTAGAAGGATCAAAATCACCAAATTATCTGACAAGCGAATAAAATTAAACCAGAACATTATACAGAAGTCCTATTTATCAAATCCACGCAGATAATCCCTGATAATGATACTGACAAAAACTTATGACTCATAAAAAAATTACTTAGTTATGGTGAAACATAAATAAAATACCTTGGGTAGTAATTAACTTGGGACATCTGGCAAGCTAATTCTTTTTTTAGGTATGTATATATTTTTAAAAAATGTATTCATTTCCGTTGAAAAATTTAAATGGGGTGTGAAACATTAAAATATACACGCAATGTAGGTATAGGTATTCCTTTCTAAAAAGGTTCATATTTTATTTAGACTTGGAATGAATAATCTTAAAAATAAAACTAATAATTATTGTAAATGGAAAATTGAGATACAAATAAATTTTACTTTCGATTATGTTAAAGCCACAACAAAATGTTTGCATATCAAAATGTATACATTGAGCAATGAGTTTCAATGCACACAATTGTCCGATACTGACGGGTGGAATATTTTTAATGCGCAGACTCCTTGCGTGGCTTGTATAAAATATGGCCTTTCGAGCACAAGTTTTCAGTTCGAAAATGAGTGAAAAAAGTTAGCT
Organism: Drosophila pandora; assembly: GCA_021223865.1. Lineage (NCBI taxonomy): Eukaryota > Metazoa > Arthropoda > Insecta > Diptera > Drosophilidae > Drosophila > Drosophila pandora. The sequence goes on from JAJJHT010012333.1 coordinate 103,656, forward strand.
GAAAGCTTTTATTTTCGAATACTCCACTAAACTAGACGACGCCGAAAAATCTTCTGCCAGTATTGAATTTGATTCTCAATCCAGTGGACGTTCTCGAAATTGTTGTAACTATTCGCGTAGTGTACTCCTATTTTGCTAAATATATACATATGTACATACATACGTACCAATATATA
>JAJJHT010012333.1:103837-144094 GCA_021223865.1 Drosophila pandora
TATATATATATATATATATATATATATATATACATTTTGAATAACATATTTTCCATATATACATATGTATACATATCCACTCTTATCTTATTAAGCATAATTTATATAAGTGTATATGTGCATATAAAAGTTAGCCCAGTTATGAACATTTAGATTTGGACTTTTCTATGTGTACATTTAATATGTACATGTACATATGTATGTTGAGTGTTAATTAGACAAATAAATATTTCGATGCTACAAAAATGTGTATAATATGCGTTAAAATAAATTTTAGCTTAAAATATCAAGTAAAAATGGATTCAATATGTGTACATAAAGGCCTCGCACGATGTTAAGAAGAAAATTTTGCTCATGTGTGTCTATCCCTCTATTAAAAAAATGTAAATAACTAACAATCTTAAATAATAAGAGTGAATTTTGAAAATATAAATACAAAGATATACCCATTGAAAAAACTTAAATACTAGTAGAGGAACTTGGTTATTCGCAACAAGTTCTACTTTATTCCATGTGACATCCCTGTTGAGGCGGGGCGTTTTGCCATTAAGCTCAACTGACAAAAGCTTTTGAAAAGGAAATTAAAAAGGATACATAAGATTGTATCAGCACTCCGCCCTAGACAATTATGTACTTAATTTCTTTAAAAATTTATTTCTAATTGGGAATAAAATAAAATCGATTTAGAAACACCTGTCGCATTTTTATTTAACATTAAATTTTTTTAAAATTTTAAATAAAAAATCGGTATCTTGTGTAATAGCAAACTAAGCACCCAGTTACATGGCAGTAGCAGTCATGTATATATGTATGTAAGTACATATGTACATACACCTAGCCCCAAAACTTTTTTTTCATTTTCAATTTTTCTATTCACATAACCATATGAATTTAGTTACTTACATACGCATGTTTATTCTTACACATAAAACGATATATACAATATGATATATGTATGTATGTACATATAAAGTATGTGATTTTATTTTATACATCAAATTTTTTATTTCGAATTTCAAAAATATATATGTATGTATGTAAATATGTACACATTATCCATGCAAATGAAATGAACATTTTCCATGCAGGAAAACATGAAATAGATGAAATACTATATTTTAGGTCAATATGTGTTTAATATAAGAATTTTATTATTTTCACATTTTACTTGAATTTTTCAAGTGTTTCATGGTTTGTGTCTTCGCTTCATATTGTAGTGCGTCTTGAACACGCTCGACCTGTCGAATAAAGTTGGGTATTGCGCAGTTGCGTCGAAACGAGAAGATAGATACTATAGGGTATTCAATTTATCTCGCTTCTTATAACAAGTTGTGTTCTGTGCCAGAACGAGATATGATATTCCATCCCTGTCTAGATATACAGCTCAATACGCAACATGTTGAGCCGAGAGAGAACCTAAACAGTGTATATCAAAATATACATATATATAATATTGTTATAAATAGTATATATATTTTCTATCATGACATAGATTTTTCCCTAAGTTGGATTGAATAGGACAGTTTGTCAAAAATATTTTGTTTGATATGTTTGCCGACTATATTTTAAACAAATTTACTCAGTCCCAAACAAATTAACATATGTACATACTAAAATTGTTAATGTTAATAATACACATTTGATTTGAGGAACATGTAAAGATTTTTGTACATGGCCAACCGACGGGTCAGCGCGGGGGTTAGAAGGGTGTGTCGTCTAACTGAAATTTCAGCTGGAAAGTTGTTTGTAAATTATCGTATAAATATACATATGAATGCAGACACAATTTAGGATAAAATATAACAATATCGGAAATATAACAATAAAAGGAATGCTATGTCGGATCAAATAGGTATCGCAAAAATTGGAAATAGTTACCCTATTTGGAAGTTCAGTATCAGACCAATTTCGTATAATATGAATTTAATTTTAATTTTTAAGAAGGGCCTCTATTTAAAAAAAACCAAATATGTGTAATTTCCGATCTTTAATTTGTATGCCATCTGAAGGATATAGTCGATCCCGCCATTGAGACTTATTTAAGGAGTGCAAAGGAAAGACGGAAGTTGGAGTCGATAGTTTTAAAATCAAGACTAGTTTGCGCGGAAACAGATAAAAGGAACATATTTTATCGACCCAGGAGGATACCCTGATCAAGAATACATACATACATAAACATACGAGAAGTTGCCTTCATTGCTATGCACATTTTTGAACAAAATTAGAATATACTCTGCAAGGGTATTATGAGAAAATAAGTTTATCATAACCAGCACCAGAAATTAAAAACACAGAAGAACTAGATGACGAAGTAATTTTAAAAACTACATTCAAAGTTTTTAATATTTGCAACTGATTTCCACACAATTTTTCTCAAAATTGATTACAATAAGTAGAAAAATACTGATAACTAGATATGTATGTATTATTATAAAAACACAATTGTAACAAAATTAACAAAAATATGTACATATATGTACATATGTATGTACGTAGAACACCTTCAACTTAAATTTTCATTTCGAATGAGAAAACTTAAATATTTGATTTTCTAAACATCCTTTGTGTGTGTTTTTTTTAAGAGCTTATTTCTTAAGGAATGAGTGAAGAAAAAGAAATAGTTGCTCTAAAGAGATATTTTATTCATAAACATTTTGCCACTGTCGGCAGCGCTCAAATTGAAAAGAGGAGACGCACATAAGAGTACAGGGATGAAAATTGTCATACCAAGCAAGCTAGCTGGTATGAGCTTTTCAGCTAGCAATCTGAATGTATAATTTAAGTTAATGTAAAAGTTATTGGTAAGGGGTATATTTTAGAGAAAAATACGGAAACGTGCTATCTATTTGTGTATGCATTACATATTTATAAATAATTAACCTTTTTAGTTTTAAGAAAAGTTCGTAAAAAAATAAATATTTAAATTTCTTTCGATTAACAGACTTAATGTACATACATGCACATATTTCTATGAACAACTGAACATTCATCTGTTAAAAAGCGTATACATATGTATGTATGTATGTACATACAATACGTACTAAGAAGTATTCATAGACGCTTGATCACGATTTGCAGTCGCAATAGATTTTCTTAAGTGTGCCATCGCGATGGCTGCACCCGCAGCCTGTACGCGTTTCTCCGACAACTACGACATCAAAGAAGAACTGGGAAAGTATGTTGTAAAAAAATTAGAAATTTACAAATTTATCCTAATATGGTTCATTTTTAGAGGGGCATTCTCCATTGTTAAAAGATGTGTCCAAAAATCAACGGGATTTGAATTTGCAGCAAAAATTATAAATACTAAAAAATTGACAGCAAGAGGTATGAATTAAATTCTCACAAAATATACCCATAATCATATACACAGATATTTTAATATTGTTTTAGACTTTCAAAAACTAGAGAGGGAGGCAAGGATATGTAGAAAATTACACCATCCCAACATTGGTATAGTATTTCGTTCATATGTACCAATATACATATATATATTTTTTTTTTAAATATTTTACCAGATAAAGTTAACTGTAAAATATACATACATATCTTTCTTTCAGTGCGTTTGCATGACAGTATTCAAGAGGAGAACTATCACTACCTGGTATTTGATCTGTAAGCAATCATTTAATATATAAGTAATTTAATTTCATATATTTTTATATATAAATTTTATATATTAAAATTTTGTCACAATATTTGTAGCGCAAAGAATGACCCCAATTAAAAATTATATAACACAAGAAAGGAAAGCTAACTTCGGGCGGAGCCGAAGTTTATATGTATACTCTTGCAGTTGAGTTGCAGTCCGCTAGGTGGCGCCACGCATCTTATATTATTAGATATATAACGGATCGTATATAGTCGGCCGATCCTTATGAAATTTGGCATATCGAATTATTTTGCCCAAAGAGGCATCCATTTCCCATCCTTCTAACTTGAAAAACAACCAAGTTATGGCATTTCCGATTAATCAGTTATATGGCGGCTATAGGATATAGACGGCCGATCCATATGAAATTTGGCAGATCGGATGAGTTGGCCCAAATTAGAATCCATAGAAAGTCCCATCCTTCTAACTTAAAAAACACCAAATGTATGCCAATTCCGATCGTTCTATGACAGCAATAGGATATAGTCGGCCGATCCTTATGAATTTTTTACATAAGATAGTTCGACCAAATATAACATTTGTGGAAAGTCCCAACCATCTAACTCAAAAAACACCAAAGTTATGGCATTTCCGATCAATCAGTTATATGGAAGCTATAGGATATAGTCGACTGATAGACAAATAAAGTTAATGTTGAAATAATGTACTGTATATTTTCAAGTTTATTGCACACATACATGCAAAAGCTGAAAAAAATATTCTCGTCAAATATACACATCGATAGATAGATTCTAGCAACAGAAAAAATAATTTTGGTAAATTATGGTTTACATGCATTTTAGTATATTTCCAATCGCATTAATAGTATGGTTATGGTGTGGGGTTTGTCTCCTACGTTGACGGACGTCAATACTAAAAATTTATTTCGGCAATGGATACAACTTTACAAGGCTATAATACAAAAATTTACCTAATACTCAAAAAATCCATGTTATTTGAAACTATGTTGTTGACAAAAGTCAAAAAAAGCTGTCCGTCTACGTCGATCCACCAATGTGTAAACTTGGGCCTAATTACACAGGCCGACAATTTGCAATTTTTTTTCCTCCACGAAAAGTATCAACTGCTCCATAACCTTCAGGCTGCCCTAACTCAAAGTCCAGACAAACAGAGGTTCCATAACCCACAGTTTCATGTATGTCGTGTAATTGCGTTGACCATTATTGTTTGAAGTGAATATAATTTTTGAAATGAAGGAATAAACCAACTAAAATAAAAAAATGTTATCCACCAGTTACCATATCTTTGGAATACTCCTCCAAAGTTGTAATTTTCGATTTTCTACATTTATTTTTTTTCTTCCATGATTTTTCCTCAAAAAATGTTATCCACCAGCTACCATATCTTTAAAATACTCATCCAAAGTTGAAATCTTCGATTTTTATACCCTTGCAGAGAGTATTATAATTTTGGTCAAAAGTGTGCAACGCAGTGAAGGAGACATCTCCGACACTATAAAGTATATATATTCTTGATCAGGATCACTTCGTTGTTTTTCAAGTTAGAAGGATGGGATTTTCAATGGATGCCTCTTTGGGCATAATAATTCGATATGCCAAATTTCATAATGCTCGGCCGACTATATACGATCCGTTATATATCTAATAATATAAGATGCGTGGCGTGCAACTCAAATGCATGGGTATATAAACTTCGGCTCCACCCAAAGTTAGCTTTCCTTTCTTGTTAAAAATCTTCTAGATGTAAATTTTTCTAAATTCACTTCACAATTTTTCTTTACTAAGGTTATATAATCATTATAACTTTTACTTATTTTCATTAAAATTTCAGATTTTTATACCCTTGCAGAGGGTATTATAATTTTGGTCAAAAGTGTGCAACGCAGTGAAGGAGACATCTCTGACCCTATAAAGTATCTATATTCTTGATCAGGATCACTGATCACTCAGGACCCTATAAAGTATCTTATTCTTGATCACCTCCTGAGTCGATATAAGCATGTCAGTCTGTCCGTCTGTCTGTCTGTCTGTCGGTTTTTAAGTTGGAGGGTTGAGACTTTCCACACATCTTATATTTGGCCAAAATATCTTGTCTACAAATTTCATAAGGATCGGCCGACTATATCCTTTAGCTGTCATAGATCGATCGGAATTTGCATAAATTTGATGTTTTTTAAGTTAGAAAGATGGGACTTGGTACGGATTCTATTTTGGACAAAATAATTTGATTTGATAATGCTAATGAATATTTCATAAAGCTGCCATATAACTGAATGATCGGAATTGACATAACTTTGCTGTTTTTTAAGTTAGAAAGATGGGACTTGGTACAGATTCCATTTTGGGCAAAATAATCTTATTTGACAAATTTCATAGGGATCGGCCAACTATATCCAATAGCCGCCATATAACTGAACGATCAGAAATGGCACAACTGCAAGGGTATATCAACTTCGGCTCCGCCCGAAATTAGCTTTCCTTTCTTGTCTACATTTATTTTTGTGCTTCTATGATTTTTCCCCAAAAAATTTCCTTTGGAAGATTTTTTTCTTATTGAATTCAGTAGATCATACCATGTTTTAATATTAGATTTAAGGAAAAACTAAAAATAATTTTTTTGAATTTATCATAAGTTGAACAAAATTTTGTTCAATTAAATATCTACAAAATCCGTAAAGCTTTACTAAACCAGCTGAACTTTCAAAATATACATATGTTTTAACCATAGACACAGTTTTAGAAGTTTTAGAAACAGTTCAGAAGAAATTCTGAGTACACCCTCCTGTAGCTGTTTCTAAGGCCTTATAGTTTTTAAGGTCACCTGCGTGTCACAAGTTAATAGTTTGTAATATGTATTTGACCTACTGCCACCTTTGTGAATAAACGTGAAAAAAGTATTTTTTTTTATCGATAGGAATATATACCAGATGATATCGATAAGGAGAACAGATCATTACCACGAGTCTCTCAGCAGTTCTGAGTTTTCTGTAAAGATTATTGCAACTTCCGCGAATGCCACTACCCTGCATCCCCCATCTTAAATTGAATTTAATTGACAGCTACGTTCCATAGTACATGCCAGGTAACCCCTACCTGCAGTTTTCCTCTGCAGACGGCCCTAGTTAGGGAAAATGTACCCACGAGCCTAAAGGAACCTTGGGAATATTCTTTTTCTCTCAGTTTTAAAGCTTTGCACTTTCAAACTTTGCACACATACTTTTTAGCTTTGCAGGCAGTATATAAAGCCGTAACGGCCGCGATCGCTCGACTATATCTTATAGTTCATTGATTAGAAAAGACGTAACATTGAAAAGTTGTTTTTTTCCTGTTTTTTAAGTTAGAATAATGGGACTTGGTACAGATTCCATTTTGCGCACTTAATCCGATCAGCCGAAATCTTGTTTCTTTGTTAAAATTTATTGTTAAAGATGATTATGGCTGTTTCCAACATTTTGATTACAATATTGATTTGATGATAAAACTCTTATAAGGATCTTCCTACTAACGGGATCCTCCTGAAGTTATATTTCCTTTTTTGTTTTTAAGATGGTCGATGGTTATGGTTGATTTTAATCGGATTTTCTAAACCTAGCCGCTTTGGATGTCTTTTTTTTTAGCTGGCTAAGGAGGCCTTGAAGTCGTTCCAGAGGTTTTCTAGAGGCATTATTGCAGGCTTGCATGTACGATGGTTGCTATATATTTTTTTCTGGCCTAATAATGAAAATGCTAATATTTATGATTAAAAATGGTTTTATTGTTTTTCAAAGTGTTCTTCAAAACTTATTCACTTTTGCATGCGCTCAAACCAATTGTCTAAGCACTTTGTCCACTCCGATTGAGACACCTCCAAAACATGGGTTGTGAACGCTTCAACAGCCTCTTCTGGCGTCGAAAATCGTTGACCACGCATTTTTCTCTTGATGTGCGGTAATAAAAAGAAGTGATTGCGTGCCAAGTCAGGGCTGTATGGCGGATGACCCATCAATTCGACATTTTGGCCAGTCAAAAAGGCGTTGGTTTGAGCTGATGTGGGGGAGCTCGCATTGTCATGGTGCATGTCTCCGAAGATTTCAGGCAAACAAATTGTGGTGTACCACTCAGAATTGACCACTCTGATTTGCTTCGAAGTGCTTCTTCCACGAACAACTTCGAAAATGTTCACGAGTCAATTCCATTTTCTGCCAAATTGATTTTTTTTAAGTCACTGTAAACAGCAAAAATTATGGTCGTACCTCAAAACGTTCTGAGCACGTTTCTGCTAAAACATGTCAAAGTTCCCAATGAAAACGTCAGATGGCGCCAGGCAACGCTTAGTATGGCCTAGGCCAGAAATATGTATAGCAACCCTCGTATTCTTGCACCTTGTGTTCAGACTTTCCATGGTTTGAGTATAGTCGGGTGGCTGTGGTTGTTTGTCATCCTAGGGTTTTAGAAAACTTTTGGTTTTGGTAGTGAAAAGAAGAGATCTTTCTATGTGTCTATGGTCGGAAAAGAATTGCTTAGCCTCTTCGTAGCCCATGTTTGATAATATCCGGATTGGAGTCGGCTAATCCTGAATGCTTAAGCGCAGGCTATATTTTTAACTTCTTAGATAAGCAAAAGTGCAGCCGAGGCTACCTTACATAGGAGAAGGTTTATTTGCAGGATTCGTATTAACTTCTGCACAATCCCCCTTCCACATTGTGACTTCAGCCTCTTCGCCGTCAGAGCTGTCTTTGTCATCTATCCGACTAGTTGCCATTCAGTCAAACAAAGCCATTCTACACCACAGATGAAGCTTTCGGGGCCATAGAGGTTTCGATATCGGAGTCAGAGTTGAAGCCGAAGTTTGGCTCCCCACGCACCTCTATGGGAGCTAGCGACTGTTTGCTGCATGATGAAAACCGCTTGGTTTGTTGGTGAATTTATTCACCTTCGCTAGTCCTTTGTGGGAAGATACGGATTGCAATGTAGGAGCATGGTAAGTTTTGGCCCGGCTCATTGATGATTGCCAAAATCTAGATCCTTGCTCGTAGCCTACAAGGAACGTCGCACCAACTCAACAAGTTTAACGCCCTCGTAGAGCTTACGCTCCACGGACTGCTCATCATCGCAAGCCACAACCTTGACACTGCCCTAATCCTGCCCTCCTTGGTCGCCTTGCTCGATTACTCCGATGTGAATTCGGATTTTCGTGATCTCCGCGATTCGGGTATGTGATCGACCTCCCACACCTTTTCTCTTCAATTTCCGATCTTTCAATTTGCAAGCCGGAGTTTTTTCCGAAAACCTATCGGTACTTTTTAAAAATAGAATCTAAAATCTGGTGAAATATTTCGAAGCAAAAGCGCACTTTAAATCGGTCTGGTAATTGTTTAAGTTTGTAAATATAAATTATTCAAAAAGGATTTTGAATCTCGTGGAATTTTATAAAATCAATATTGATCATATTATGTCAGCTTTGGTGAAAATTTTGTAACAATATAACAACTCGAAGTGTTTATGGCCGCTTATGGCATACAAGCCTACCCAAAGTGCAATTCTGGGAATTTTGGATGGCTTGCTTCCAGCTACCCCTAATTTGAGGCTGGAGGCGGACTGGACTCGGCTTAGCAGTTTTGGCATGACAGGCGGGCTCATCCGCCATCTTCTTTGTCATATCTGGCTGTTCACCTAACTCACGTGTCGATGTCTTGGGCGGACTCCATGTTAGTTTTGGTTAAAAAATTTTTTTTTCTTAAAGTTTTCACGAGCTTTGGAGAAAGGACAGTCCGCCTTCCAATTAAGACTGGGCGGCCCAGTTTAAATCCCGAGTCCCCAGGCAGGCTGACTCTCAGCAGTGGTTTTGGGGTAGGACGTTGGTAGGTTATAGTGTGTGGAAATAAGCCAATGTGTGCGGCTACTTATAAGAGACAAGCGTATAATCGATACCGCTACGGAGTGGTTACCAGTTAAATGTCCGGGACTGTTCGTTACGAGGAGGATCCCGCTCGACAAGCCCTCCATTGGGAACCGCTTTCGCTATATTCTACCCGTTCGGTACCCGTTCCTATGAGTCATTTTAAAAAACTCTTCGGTCGGAATTCTTGGTGATAACTCAGTGAAAAAATTATTATTATTCAAATTATATTTGTATGCTCTTGCCGAGGGTATTATAAAGTTCGTCAAAAGTGTGGAACGCAGTGAAGTAGAAAAAATTTTTTTTTAAGTAATAGGGTTGGGACTTTTCACAGATTTTACTTTTGGCCAACATATCTCATCTTAAAAATTTTATAACGATTGACGGACTATAACCTATACATGTCATATAACTGAATAATTGGAATTGGCATAACTTTGTTGATTTTTAAGATGGATAGGACTTTCTACGGATTCCATTTTAGACAACCTAATCCGATCTGCCAAAGTTCATAGGGATCGGCCGGTTTTATCCTACAGCTGCCATGTAACTGAACGATCGGAAATGGAACAACCTCGCTATTTTTAAAGTAGCTTGGGGCTGTTTCTAAAATTTTTATTAAAAAATTCATTTAATGGTGAAATTCTCATCAGGATGAGAGATCAATATAATCCGATCCGATCCGATATATGTATAATCAAATCCGCCGGAAGTTTGCTTTCCTTTCTTGGTTAAGATGATTTTTCAGATATTTTATATTTGCCAATTTTTGGCGAAATATTAAGTTAATTAGTAGACTCACAACTATTAACTTTGGCAAAGTAAGCGATTATGACGTTTATTTGTTTGAAAAGATTCCATTTTTTTCGACTACCAATAAATTTTATTGTATAAAACATAGCTTGCAAATAACTGTTAACTGTTTGTTGCTTACGCTCTGTTCGCGAGAGCAACAGAAAAAAAGCATGCTGTTTCGGTTTCTTTCTGAGCAGTAGACTTTGTTTCGTTTTGTTTCGGTTTTTTGTTGAACGAATTACGATAAGCCAATCATGAAACTCTCGTCTACCGAACATCGCACAATGAAAGATTCGAGTGACGCTCGCGGAGAGAGACTCAATAAAAGACCAATTGACTGAAAAAGTCAGCGCAAAAAGTATTTTCAATAATTTGTTTTCGATTCGTTGCACAGTGGTACATGGTACATGCAATTTTCACGAAAAAACTTGTTAAAATTTTAAACGTGAATTTTTTCAATTTCAAACTAATATATTGATTATTTTAATTAAAAATTGAATAGTTTTTTTTTTTTAATTCATTTAAGCTTTGAGTTAAGCTTAACATCTAATATAAAAAATATAAATGAATATATATAATTAAATATAAAAAATTGATGCACTTTTTTTTATAAATTTCTCGTCTCATTTTCAATAAATTTGATGAATCACTGTTCACACGAGAGATTTACAAAGCAAATTGAGCCTACTTGACAAGTTGAGCCTACGAAATTTCACATACACACATACATGCACACAAGACTTTTTGAATCGTCGAACGCAAGCAAACGGTCCTAGAATGAGCAGACCAAACGAAAACAGAAAAAAGTGTGCTTTGACTGAGCGCGAGCAAAATTTGTATACGAGCAACTCAATCGGTTGCTCTCAGACTTTTTGCTCAAAGTCTCAGTGACAAACACTTATTTTGAGACCGCACGAATCGGTTAACAGTTATTTGCAAGCTATGGTATAAAATATTATTTTCTTCTTCTTCTTATAAAATATTATAATCTTCTACGAAAAGCTGCGCATTTACGCTATGGTATAAAATATTATTTTATTGGTTTTTGAACAACTTTCGATCAATCTTCTACGAAAAGCTGCGCATTTAATCTTTATGTGAACTTGTTGTTACTTATTATTATTAATAAGTAATTCTTAAAACCTGCCAAAATATAAACATTTACATATATAAATATCATTCGTACATTAGTAAGTGGTTAACTCGCTGTGATGACATTATATTTGATAAATAAGAATATTGGGCGCAAAGAACACACTACAACTAATGCCTACTTATCTCGCTACTAATTTTATTCCCTGCATTTCAAAAAGCTAATCTTAGAGACACGTTCGAAATCATGCCCGATCAGAAACAGCTCCCGGAATTGAGGCGCTGCAAGTCAACTCGTTGCGGGACAACGGTCGAAACTGGGACAAATGGCACGAGCATTGATCCACCTATTAAAAGACTGCTGAGCCAAAACTACTTCAATTTCTGCAAGGCGGTGAAACGTCCGGGCAGAAACCCTTGCAAATTTTGACTCGCATGCGTCGATTAGCTCATGCATCCAGTAGCAAACCAATAATCCGTACACTGTTTCTGGCTGCGATGCCTCAAAACATTCGTCCAATCCTATCCATTTGGAAGGAGAACGACCAGATTTTTCCTGGTAGGCTGATTTGGCATTTGTTTTTTTCTCGAATAAACTATCGAATCAATTTATAACAAGAAAGGAAAGCTAACTTCGGGCGGAGCCGAAGTTGATATACCCTTGCAGTTCAGTCGCAGTCCGCTATCTTATATTATTAGATATATAGAAGAGACTATATAAGTCAGCCGATCGTTGTGAAATTTGGCAAATCAGATTCCCCATCCCCGTCCCATCTTTCTAACTTAAAAAACACCAAAGTTATGCCAATTCCGATCGTTGCATGACAGCTATAGGATATAGTCGGCCGATCCTTATGAAATTTTGTACATAAGATATGTTGGTCAAATATAACATGTGTGGAAAGTCCCAACCTTAAAAATCTATTTTCAAAATCTTAAAAAACAACGAAGTTATGGCATTTCCGATCAATCAGTTAGATGGCAGCTATAGGATATAGTCGACCGATCCCTATGAAATTTGTCAAATAAGATTATTTTGTCCAAAATAGAATCTTTACCAAGTCCCATCTTTCTAACTTAAAAAACACCAAAGTTATGCCAATTCCGATCGTTGTATGACAGCTATAGGATATAGTCGGCCGATCCTTATGAAATTTTGTACATAAGATATGTTGGTCAAATATAACATGTGTGGAAAGTCCCAACCCTCTATCTTAAAACAACGAAGTTATGGCATTTCCGATCAATCAGTTATATGGCAGCTATAGGATATAGTCGACCGATCCCGGCCGTTCCGACTTATGTACTACCTGCAAGGAAAATAAGGATTTGTGGAAAGTTTCAACATGATAGCTCTAAAACTGAGAGACTAGTTTGCGTAGAAACCGACCGACAGACGGACTGGAGGTGGTTATATTGACTCAGGAGGTGATCGTGATCAAGAATATATATACTTTATAGGGTCGGAGATGTCTCATCCCTCTGCAAGGGTATACAAATTAAAATAAAGGCAATGTTAATGTTATTTAAAAAATTTTGATAATATTTATACACAGGATACACATTTTTGCTAATATAACATTATAAAAGTATATACATTTTAGGCAGTTATTTTAAATCAGAAAAGAAAAAATATTTTTTATACCCTTGCAGAGGGTATTATAATTTTGGTCAAAAGTGTGCAACGCAGTGAAGGAGACATTTCCGACCCTATAAAGTATATATATTCTTGATCAGGATCACCTCCTGAGTCGATATGAGCATGTCCGTCTGTCCGTCTGTCTGTCTGTCTGTCTGTCTGTCGGTTTCTACGCAAACTAGTCTCTCAGTTTTGGAGCTATCGAGTTGAAACTTTGCACACACCCTTCTTTCCTTTGCAGGTAGTATATAAGTCGGAACGGCCGGGATCGGTCGACTATATCCTATAGCTGCAATATAACTGATTGGTCGGAAATGCCATAACTTTGGTGTTTTTTAAGTTAGAGGGTTGGGACTTTCCACACATGTTATATTTGACCAAAATATCTTGTCTACAAAATTTCATAAGGATCGGCTGACTATATCCTATAGCTGTCATACAACGATCGGAATTGGCATAACTTTGGTGTTTTTTAAGTTAGAAAGCTGGGACTTGGTACAGATTACTGTTTGGGCAACATAATTCAATATGCCAAATTTCATAAGGATCGGCCGACTATATACGATCCGCTATATATCTAATAATTTAAAATGCGCCACTAGCGGACTGCGACTGAACTGCAAGGGTATATCAACTTCGGCTCCGCCCGAAGTTAGCTTTCCTTTCTTGTTTTTTATAAAAAATGCCACGTTCACTATTTAATTTAAAGATAATTGGAGATGTTTGCAACATTTTAATTAGAAAATTGATTTGATGGTGAAATTCCCATAGGAATCAACCAATTATATACGATCCGATATATATAATAATTTAAGCTGCTGCATAAATGCAAGGGTGTAACAACTGACAAGGAGATGTATATGAAAGCTCTACAAAAATAATTCACCCAGTCAGGGTTGAGAAATAAAACTGATTTTTGGAAATTTCAATTTTATAAAATTGCCATACACTTATTTATTTACAGGGTAACAGGTGGTGAACTTTTCGAAGATATTGTTGCACGTGAATTTTATTCAGAGGCGGATGCATCACATTGTATTCAACAAATATTGGAATCAGTCAATCACTGCCATCAAAATGGTGTGGTGCACCGGGATCTAAAACCAGAGAATTTACTATTAGCTAGTAAGGCAAAGGGTGCAGCCGTTAAACTTGCTGACTTTGGTCTTGCTATTGAAGTTCAAGGCGATCATCAGGCATGGTTTGGATTCGCTGGCACTCCCGGTTATCTCTCACCAGAGGTTTTGAAAAAAGAGCCCTATGGAAAATCGGTAGATATATGGGCATGCGGTAAGTATTAACAATTATAATAGTTTTGGAAATAAATGAATTGATTTTATTGTACACTTATAACGGCAGACCGAAACTCATTAAATGTATTTTACGAACTAATTAAATCGTTCCACCCGCAGGAGTTATTCTCTACATACTTTTGGTTGGTTATCCTCCTTTCTGGGACGAAGATCAACATAGATTGTACTCTCAAATAAAAGCTGGAGCTTATGACGTATGTATTTTTAAAATACATCACTGAAACTTATTACTATATTCCGATGTTTATGTTTCTTTTTATTAAGTATCCTTCACCAGAGTGGGATACTGTGACGCCAGAAGCTAAAAATCTTATAAATCAAATGCTAACTGTAAATCCAAATAAGAGAATAACTGCTGCCGAGGCTTTGAAGCATCCATGGATTTGTGTAAGTATTAAAAGCATAACAAAATTTGGTTTTATTATACAAAATTGGTTATTTTCAGCAACGAGAGCGTGTTGCATCTGTTGTACACCGTCAAGAAACAGTAGACTGTCTTAAAAAGTTCAATGCACGGCGCAAACTTAAGGGAGCAATACTTACAACGATGCTAGCTACTAGAAATTTTTCAAGTAAGTTCGATAAACAAATTTTTTATCAGATAGAAACTACCTAAGACTCCTCCAACCTACATCAGTGAGAAAAGCTCGAAAGACCTGGTCTACAAATTTTTGCGTTGTTCCATCAACAATGCAAACACTTGTTCAAAACCACAATATCGTGATATAGTTTCAGTCTTAATAATCGATGCAGATTCTACGAATATTCATGTAGAATAAACTTTCACGGTATAAACTAGAATTGACTTAATTCCTGTACGAAAACCATATACAGTGGGGAGCAAAAGTGATTCCATGTTCAGAATATGCATGTTGAACCGCTCATAAAACGTAAACCAATGAACCAAATGAAACAAAATTTTTTTTTCTCGATTACTTATTTAATTTGTAAGAAATAGACTTAAATACTACAATAATACAAGAAAAAATGTAAGAGATAGAAAAAAAAAACAAAAACAGAAGGCATGTACTCAGTTTTGCACCTTTTATGGAAAAATTTAAGGAAATTTTAAATTAATATTTAGTCCAAAGACCCTTATTGTCTATTACATTTTTAATGCGCTTCGGCATACTATTAACTAAATTCTCTATAATTTCTTTCGGAATTTGGTTCCATTCAGTCTCCACGCGTCTCCAGAGATCGTCAAGGTTGCTTGGGGCCGATTGATATTGCCCGAGCCGTCGCTTCACAATTGACCATAAGTTTTCAATTGGATTGAGGTCGGGACTTTGAGCTGGCCACTCCATGACCTTAAAATTTTGTTTTGCCAACCATTCTTTGACAATTTTTGCGGTGTGCTTAGGATCCCCATCCTGTTGGAAAGTGATTTCTCCTTCAGGATAGGCACACTTATCGATAAAATTGTGAAGATGGGTCTTTAAAATGTTCAAATAGTCCTCTTTTCGCATTATTCCGTCAATTTTGTGCAACGGCCCAACGTGCCACCATGTAAAGCACCCCCAAGCCATTACATTTCCTCCTCCATGCTTTACGGTTTGCTTTACATGATGTCTCTGAAGCTTGTCACCGGGCCTATGCCAATAGTACTGCTTCCCATCCGACTGGAAACGGTTAAACTTGACCAGATAACACGTTTCCAGTCTTCTATAGTCCAGTTTTTGTGGATCTTTGCAAATCGTAACCGAGCCTTAACATTTTTCTCGGATAGAGCTGGTTTATTTTTTTTCACAGAGGCGACATATCCAATTCTAGCCAGTGCTCTTCTAGCTGTCCATCGACTTACGGGTTTATTTAACTCTGTAGAAGCATTTGCTGGTGTTAAAAGCTTATCCTTCCTCATATTGGACATTATAAGTCGAGCGTCAGAGTCCGTTAGGAGACGGGGGCGACCATTCAATACATTTTCGGAACCAACATTTTGCCTTTTTTTCACCTTGACCACCACAGACTGACTAATTTTCAGCTTTTCAGCAATTGTGCGTGTCGAAAAGCCACTTTTAGTCATAGAAACAATACTATTTTCGGTATCTGCTGATAGCTTCTTCATTTTACAACAATAAGTTGGCGACTAATTTCTCAATTTATTAAAATTTACTTTGAACTATAAGAAATGTGCGACTCTTTGAATTATGACAAAAACTAATGCATGAAAAAGACATAAAACAGTAAATCTGCAAATATTTTGGTGATAAGAAAACAGGGAGAGCAAAATCAAGTGCGAATATTGGAAGGTGCAAAACTGAGTACATGCCTTCTGTTTTTGTTTTTTTTTTCTATCTCTTACATTTTTTCTTGTATTATTGTAGTATTTAAGTCTATTTCTTACAAATTAAATAAGTAATCGAGAAAAAAAAATTTTGTTTCATTTGGTTCATTGGTTTACGTTTTATGAGCGGTTCAACATGCATATTCTGAACATGGAATCACTTTTGCTCCCCACTGTAGATGTATGGAACTGCTGAAACTGCACCTCACAAGAAAATATAACTTTTAAATAAGAGGTTATCGATCTCCATTTTCAAAGCAACGGCTTAAGAAATTATTGCACTAAAATCGTGGAACAAGCCGATTTCATCGTCCCAGGCCAACATCTATTGTTGGCTGAGCGAAAGTGTCTCACATCCCGTCGTGTTGGCCTGAAATGCGATCCTTCACCCCCGAGGCACGCTTCCGCATAACGTACGGCTCGAATCGCGGGGATAGATTGGAGATAGTTTAAGAAAAGAGTAAGAGTAAGGTATCACGAGGAAGAGTGTAACACAGATAAGGAGTTTAGTATAAGGAATCTAAGATTGTTAGTACAGCAGTGATGCCGTCGGCTCGTCACAGAAAAAGGCTAAATTTATTAAAAAAAAAAAGGATAGAAAAGGACAAAAAATAAAAAAAATTGTTATACAATTTTTTTCTATACATTTTATGTAATATCACTCTTTATTGGTTGCCAACTCGTTTAGAACATCTTCAATGTAGATCGGTTGCTTTCAGTCATTTTTAAATATTGCTCAGCAATTTCATATTCATGGCAACATACCTAAAAAACCTAAAAAAGAAAAAACAATTTCAATCAATATGTGAAACAAAAAAGTATTAAAATATTTAAATATTTACCTAATTGATAAAATTTGAAGCCGAGTGCTTATAATTTCTCACCTCTGCCAAAAACGCAACTGTGGTATCAATATTAGTCCAATTAATAAGGTGTATTGTATCGTGTTGCGATATAATTATCGCGGTACTATTGCTAGGAATTTTAAAAAATTCTAAAATTAAAACAATCGGGTCTTTTTTGCGCGCAAAACATTTACGACCGTAGCCTGAAAGTAATAAGAATTAAAATTAATTGACCGAATAAATAGTCAACTATCTATAAAAAATTATCTTACCTTTGCTTTAACTGGATGATAAGTCTAGTAAAAAGTCAGTACAATGCTGGCGGATAATATTCTCTGTCGTGTCATCAATTTTATGTTTAATCCATTATAAATGAGACTCAAAGTCGTACCCCAAGTACAGACCCCGTTTCATGATTGGTTCAATTTCGTCATTAAAAATATTCACGTCGGCGTCAGAAGGAATTATTTTGACCTTCAACATATTTATCCCAAGTATTAGGTCTTCTAGCAATTCAGTCGGATTGGATTTTTTCGACTGAAAGTTCTTATTTATACGCTGCATATCATCTAGAATTAGTTTTAAAAATATCAAATATAAATAGTTGATGTCATTAAACAAATCGCTTAAAATTAAGGCTTTGTGGCATTTTTCTTTTAATGGTATTAAATTGCAGCTTCAGCTCAATCCACTGATTCAAAAGTCTCTTAACTGCATGCTCGATCGACAGCCACCTCGGATCGGAAACCATTGGGATTTTTAGAGGAGCCTTAAGGGGTTATATACAGTCAGGCGGTCAAAAAAATGCAGTTTTTGGGTATTTTTTTTTTCAAGGAAATATTTATTTATTAAAGTTGAATTTTTTCTATATTATTTTACATATTTTAAAGTTTAAAAAAATATATTATATCTGTAAAAATATTATTTCCTTTGGCCTCTGCAGCTTATCTCCCAATGGTCTTCGAAAAAAAAGTGTCTCGCGGTGAACATAATAACTATTTGCAGAATCATCTTAAATCAAAAATTCAAAAAGATGCTTTTAGTATACATATTAAAAAATGTAGTCCTTAATCGAAAGAATTAAAAAAATATCACTTTTTGACAAAATGGCAGCTTCCAAAAAAAAAAAATTGTGTGCGTGGAGTCCCTACGCGCGAAAGAAGTGAAACTTCTTAGCGATATTTTACGCTCTCTCTCTGATATTCCGCAGCTGTTTTCCTCTTCCTCGATTGACCGCCAGCTATCATCTCCAATTCCTCCTTTTCCCGTTCTGCTTTCTTTCGTGCTCGGTATTCACGATAATATTGTGCTCTGTTCCCTCCTCTTAAAACACCGGCTGCACTGGCTTTTTCCGCTGTAAAATCAATTCAAAATCAAACCATTAAAATTTTTGCCAATCCAATTGATATTAATTTCAAGATGATATGATCCACAAGGTGCATCTGTTATGGACAATTGAAATATTCAAGAGAAACGTACCACCACATAACCTGGAATCCGCTGTGTTATGCGTATTTTCACTGTCACTCATTTTATTGTTTGTTTGAATCACTATTCACTGTACTAATACTACAAGTAGTGCGTCAATATTATATAGAACACGAATTAATTATGGGAAACACTTTAATAACAAAATACGAGATAAGAATAAGTAAAAGAATTTTCGACACATAGGACGCTTGATGCACTCACGCATACGCACTAATATTAGTCTAGGCAGCTGTTACGCGCTACGTGTATCGCCATAGCAGCGCATGCGCCTGGCGATACCTTACTCTCATTCACTCTCTCTTTCTCTCTCGCACTCTATTTTTCTCTTTTCCTCTTCTCCTTCCGAGTTGCGTTAAGCGTTCAACGCTATTCCCCCTCCACTGGAGCGTTAAACGTTTAACGCAACATTTTCCGGCGTCGTATAAGAAGTTTCACTTCAAAAAAGTTCATTTTTATGGAAAAAAAAATCGACTTCAAATGTTGATTTAAATTATAATTTTAATTTTATTTAAAAGATCTTCGATTAAAGACAGCAAAAAGTAGGTATTAATTTTGTGTGAAAATTAGAGCTAAATCGGTTCAGTGGTTTTTGAGAAATCGTGTTCCCCGATTTGAGAAACATAGTTTTGAGAAAAACGATTTTAAAGTTTCACAAACAGTTTACATTGAGTTAAAAATTTTTTCTAGTTTTGTCTGTAACTTGGGAAATATTTCTCGAATCTTCACAACAGAGAAATATATATTCTTTAAGAAAATGCAAAAAAAACGATTTTTTGAAAATCCTGACTGTATATAACCCCTTAAGAAATATTTGGAACAAAAATATATTAACTGAAAATTCATTTACTACCAGGTGTACCGGTATGAAGTGACCGTCAAGATACAGAGGTCTCGATTGGAAACGTTTGTTGTGAACGAGCCTTTATTTTTTTTTTGTTTGTTTGAAATCTGTGAAACATATTTAGTGTACATCAAGTCATTGAAGAACAGACAACATAATATTTTTTCATCATGTTAAAAATGTCGAGTTTTGTACCAGTAAGTGATGATTTGCGGAAAGCAATAATTTTTTGTTTTCATTTGAAGAAAAGTGCCGCCGAGTCGCATCGAATGCTTATCGAGGCATATGGTGATCATGCTCTATCAGTAGCAACATGCAAAAGATGGTTTCAACAGTTCAGAAATAATGATTTTGATGTGAGAAGTGAAGAGCGTGGAAGATTACCAAAAAAGTTTGAAGACGCCGAATTGCAAACGATATTGGATGGTGATGACACTTTGAGTCAAAAGCAAATTGCCGAAATCTTAAATGTTGCACAAAAAACAATTTCTGACCGCTTAAAAGCAATGGGAAAGATACAAAAGTTTTTTTCACAAAAAAAACGCTCATTTCATACCGGTACACCTGGTATATTACAAATCTTATATTTTAGTATATAATTAGTATAAAAAACGAAGTCATTGTTTGATAATCTGTAATTAATCTATTAAAAATGGTAAAACACATATATCTTCTAAAAAAAATTTTAGCGTTCACTATACCTCATCATTATTTATGGCTTGATACAACTTGCGGTAAGCAATTTGCCTACAAGGGCTTTTGCAGAACCATTCGTATGTTTCACTTACTATGAATTCCAGTGATTGTGGCAAAGCCTGCTTAAAAGCAGCATTTACGGCCAATTGCACGGAATGGCATACACACTTAATTAAAACTAATAACGGCACCGACTTCTTCAATTGTACATTAAAACTTTTCTTATTACCCACCATTACATTGGCATTATCAGTACCAATTCCAATTAAATTGCCAATGAAAAGTAAGAGGATTTTTAATCTGTGATAGCACTGTGTATCGATATATACTATTAACAATTACAACACGGTTGCATTCATTTAAAAGTGCTGCTATCGATATAAAAGTAATGTACATTTGGATTACTTTTCAGCACTTTACACAAAAATAAAATCGGATAAAAAAGGCCAGCCCAAAAATAAAAAAGGGCAGATAAAAGACTAGGGGATGTTTTCAAATTTTTCCGGCTGACGCAGTTAAAAACCGGACAGATCTGTCCGGAAAAAGGATAAAACGGCAACACTGTAGTAGAGCAAAGTGACAAGATGTGTGTCGGACCTTTGTAGTCTGAACATAATAGCCTGAACGGATCGTGTCGGGCATATGTCAAACTACAATGGGTAAGGAGTATAGGACGAAAGTTTCCAGTCCTTCTACTAGGAACGTTAAAATTTAAGCGTGTTAGTAAATAATTGCTGTTTACATTTCCAAAAATAAGATTATATAGAAGATATAGAAACATGACACCTAGCATCGTTCTACGGTTTGTTAGACACCTAGATCGTTAACCTGAGTTAATCGTTCTAAGGCGTTCCCATAAAGAAAGTACTTAGCCTGCGCTAGTGAATTTATACTGAAGGCATAGCTTAACTTCATCAGCGTACATAAGTACAAGTGAATTAGTTAAGGCAAACGGCAAGTCGTTAATAAACAGTGTAAAAAGTAGGGGTCCAAGATGGCTTCCTTGGGGCGCCCCAGATGTTGCGCGGACTAAACGCGAGGTAACATCTCTAAAGAAAACACGTTGGGTTCTCCCAGATAAGTAGCTCGAAATTCTTTGGAATGGCTGACAATTTAGAGATGCCTCTATAATTAGCAGCATCGGATTTTTGCACTTTTTTATGCAGCGGAATATTGAAAGATTCCTTCCACATTAGAGGAAAGATCGAAGTTTCCAGCGATAGATTAAACAGTTTAACGAGCGGTTTGCACAGAGCCTCGGCGCAGTTCTTCAGAACACAGCCTGGTAGTCCATCAGGGCCTGGCGAATACACGGGCTTGCCCTTAAGAAGATCCGATAACACACCACTTTAATCAAAAGATGGGCAAAATATAAGGTTGGCTGATTGGATATTATAAGTGTAAGGCTGAGCTGAACTGCTGCTAGGTGAATACGTAGTTTGAAAAAACTGTGCAAAGAGATCGGCCATTACCTGATCAGTGTTCGCATAAGAGTTTTAAAACGTAAGAAGTGGAGGAAAAGATACATGTATACGCTTAGTGTTTACGAAGTTATAAAACTGCTTCGGATCCTGAGTAAACTGAATCCGGCAGCGGCGAATATAACTCCTATAACATTCTGCGTTATGCACGGAGAAATTGGACCGAGCTACTAAGTATTTGTGGCCAGTATGTTGGCGGTTCGGACGAAGGTGGTATGCAAGAACAGGTAACATACAAAGATTGATCGGACAAAGCGACTGTACGACTGCGACTGGACGACTGGACGACTGCGACTGAGCACCCCTGGCTGCTGATCACTGACTTTTCGTTCTTACTTCATACTCGCTCACACCGCATCTCCCATCTTACATTCGGCCCTCCTGATTAGTCATCGGCCTCTGATGACCAAGCTTCATCGTTGCCCTCCGCATAACCCCATAGCTTCATATTGTCGTTGCTTGTAGCAGTGTTCCTAGGCCCTTCTGAGTCGCCAACTTTACGGACCTCATAACGCCCGCTGCGTTTCACCTTCGTGATTTCATATGGACCAAGGTATTCGCTAGCTAGTTTTCTATCGGCCACGAACTGCGTACGGCGAATAGCAACTAGATCACCCATCTTGTAGCCATAATTGTTCTTTCTTTTTCTATCAAACGCTTTTTTATAGTCCTCTTGTGCCTGCTGAATTTCCACCTTAGCTTCTTGCCTGGTTTTCTGTCTTTCTTCGTCGAAACTGTTGTACATCTCCTCCTCTAGCATTTGCAGAATATTACTATTAGCATCATTCATCATCTTAATGCCAAACATAAGCTCGAATGGCGAGAGCTTCGTAGACTTGTGTATTGTGCCATTGATGACTCGCTGTACCTTTGGCACAAACTGAAACCACTTGTCGGGCTTATCCGCTGACAGCTTTAAGATTATGGCCAAAATGGAACGATTTACGCGTTCGACTTGACCGTTTCCTCTTGGGACTCCTGTGGTGCTCCATACATGCTCGATCCCGTTATCCTCAGCGTACGCCTCAAAAGCAGCTGACGTAAATGCCGATCCACAATCACTGATGATTCGGCTAGGATTACCGAAAACATCTGACCAGTTGTTCAGCTTTTGCAAAACCTCTTCACTGCTGGTGGTTTTAGTTGGATACAGCCAGACAAACTTTGTGAAGCCATCCACAATCGCAAATATGTGTTTAATTGCTTGGCTGTGGCATCCATTATCCCCAAGTGGTCTACGTGTACGGTTACTGTCGATACTGTGAAGGAATCCCTCTTTCTTGCCCAATTTTTTGTTTTAGATGATGCATTTGATACAGTTATTGATGACCTTAGCCACCTTTCCTTCCACATGCGGAATCCAATAGTTTTGTTGGATAGAATGCATTGTTTTCTTAGTACCAAAATGGCCAACTTTGTGTGCTTCTGTGATGTGACCTCCTTTTCCATAATCTTTGGGACTACAAGCAAATCAGTGCCTTCGACTGATCTGTACAATAGGCCTCCTTTGATTTTGAAATTTTTCCATCCATCAATTCTTTCAGCGACTTTAACTCGGCATACTCCATTCGGAACAACTCATTTTTGCGCAAAAGGTTCGTCAGCGGCTTTGCGATCTGGGAATCCTCAAATAAACTTGCGAAAAAACCCAGTGAGACCCAGAAAAGACTGCAGAGCTTTAATATTCTGCGGCACTGGAAATTTTTCGACTGCTTTTGTTTTTTCTGTTCCCGGCTTGATTTTTCCTTCTTCAATTACATGGCCTAGAAAATGGATTTTCGTCTGGAGAAAATGGCAGTTCTTCCATTTTATCTTTAGGCCATACTCTGCTGACATCTTGAACACGCTCTCCATTTTCCTCAGACATTCGTCCGCTGTTACTGCATGTATGATTATATTATCCATATACAGATCCAAAACATCATCGTTCATTAGCTTTTGGAACACATGGTTGACAAAACGAATAAAAACCGCTGGAGAATTGCGAAACCCAAATGAAAGCGGTGTACTTTCTGCTATTTTCTTCGACCGGCACATGGAAAAACCTGTTTTCCAAATAAATGACTGTGAAGAACTTGGCCCTCTGCAGCTTTTCCAACACGATGATCAATCAACACTTCCCGCAATGTATCATATTCATACACAATTGCCGACTCCAAAAATAGTGCGGCTATATGGGTCATCTTGGCACGAGCTTGCACATATTTTTGTTTTTCACTGAGCCCATATGCGTCGGCATTTAACTCAAAGTTTTGAAACCACGCCTTCACTTGCATATTATTACCGTCGAATTCGGGTATAATTTTTGTGAAGTTATCCACAATCAGCTTTACCTCATCTTACTGCAAGAATTACTCAGGCACCAAATTTACTTATGCACTCTTTTTTTTTTTTTCTCTCTCGCTGTTTTTGGTTGAGCCCCCAAATATAAGGCAAATTGCCATTTATTAGAATATAGAATAATAGAATATAGTATACTACGACTGCGACTGGACGACTGCGACTGTACGACTGCGACTGTGCACCCCTGGCTGCTGACCAGCGACTTCTCGTTCTTACTTCATACTCGCTCACACCGCATCTCCCATCTTACATTCAATGTCACCTAACTCTTGTGATTTTACCTCTTCAGGAGCGAATTTGGAGTCTACAGAAATTAACACTCCTCCTCCCCTTCGCAGAGTTCTTTCACATCTAAAAGTGGTGTACCTACTGGTGTGGAAAGTCGGTCAGTGGCCGTAACATGTGGGAGTTTTACACCCACAGGTTTGGTTTTTTTTTTTTTCACCGTGCTTGGCTGATGTTCTTGGACGAAAATATTCTCTGGCATTGAAGTCTAGATGTTGCAAATGTGGAGTGATAAGTTTTTCAAATGCTTTGGAATTGCTGACAATTTAGAGATGCCTCTATAATTGGCAGCGTCGGATTTTTTCCCTTTTTTATGAAGTGGAATAATGAAAGACTCCTTCCACATAGGGCGAAAGATCGAAGTCCAGAGATAGATTAAAGAGTTTAACGAGCGGTTTGCAGAGAGCCTCGGCGCAGTTCTTCAGAACACAGCCTGGTATTACATTAGAGCCTGGCGAATACACGGGCTTGACCTTAAGAAGATCTGATAACCCACCACTTTGATCGAAAGATGGGCAAAATAAGGTTGGCTGATTGGATATTATAAGAGTAAGGCTGAGCTGAACTGCTTCTAGGTGAATGCGTTGTTTGAAAAAACTATGCAAAGAGATCGGCCATTGCCTGATCAGTGTTCGCACCAGATAATTTATGTTTATTTAAATGTCTATTCATGACATTCTTTAAATTTAGTAGGTGCTATGTATTCCAAGGCGGATTAGTTGACGCGGACGGATATTTTCACTTCACGCAAGCGTCGAATAATATATTTAAAGCGTAATCAAATTTATGTAAGGTTGTTTTTATATTTTCACATACCAGTAGATCGGACCAGTCAAAATTCAAAATTAATTTATTCAGTTTTATAAAGTCAGTCTTATAAAAGACACGAACTAAGGATAATTAAAGGATAGGTTTCGATTAAAACCTTATGATTGGAATGATATGAATCTTCCGGATTAGAACGGGGAAGAGTGCTGTACCAAGTGGGATGTCATGGTGCGTGTTAAGGGGTGGGTTTGGAGGCAAAAAAAATCGTTTTTATTCAATTGTTTTATAAAATTCTACAGAATCTTAAGAATAGTCTCCAAAATTTTCCCAAGTCGATTCGAATAAAACTTTCGGAGATACAGCCCTGAAAATGTGGACGCTCGAGGTCAGGTATAGGCAAAGCGCAAACTTTAAGCGCGTTTTTCTCAAAACAGTGTTTTCGAAGTCGGTTGTCAAGATTTTTCGGAAACTACTCAACCGATCTTGATACAATTTTGCACAGGCCTTCGAGATACGATTATCTAGAACTTGAACGAAGGATTTTATTTTTCGTTGATTACAACTATTAAAAAAAAAAAAAAATATATTTGAAAAATTTCACCAAAATTTCAATATTTTTTGCAAAAAAGTGTCCCAAAAATCCAATTTTCACTTAATTTTTTTTCCTTCGTGCAGTTTCTAGTTTTAAGGTGTATAAAAGAAAAAAATTTGGTTTTTTCATTTCAGATGATTTTGTCAGGAATTGTGCTGTCAACGCAAAAGCACCTTTTTTGCCAAGAGTCATGGGAAATGAAGTCTCAATGGCTAACTGTTAAATATTTTTTTCTTAAAATTTCAGAAATTCCTCTTTAAATATGTATATTTAAGAAACCTAAAAGTTCCAATAAAATATTTCATTTTTTATATAAAAAAATATTTTTTGAAAATAGGCCATTTTTTGGCCCCGCAAACCCACCTAACCCCTTAAGCAATAAAGACGGTGAATTATAAACATTAGAGCACATGAGTTCTGGGATATTAAAGTCACCCAGAGCTACCAGCCGGTCAACATTAGACAGACAGATCAGAAACGAAACGAATAGCGGACAAATGTTGCCAGTGTGTAAGAACAGGTAACGTATTGAGCGGGCAAAATGATTTTAATCGAAAGAAATTCAATGCCACCAAACTATTGTGTATTCTATCACATGTAAAAGTGGTTTACCTACCTGGAAAAATTTCGGAGCTTAAGATCTTCAGCTTCTCCAGAAGAACTATCAGAATACAGTTTGGGAAGTTTGCTGCGTAACCCTCTAGTATTCCGATAGGTAAGTTTTAGTGAATACATTAGTTTTTTGAAGCTGAGGAAGATGAGGTGGAAGGTTGGTCAGTGGCTCAGTAATTGGCTCACCGTACTTTGCTGATGTTCTTGGACGAAAATGTTCTTCGGCCAAAAGCTGACACAAATCGGAATAAATTGTCTTGAAAATCTGCAAGGGCACACGTATTTTGAAAGATGTGCGAGGTGTTGTAATATCTTTCTAAATTTTTTAATATCTACCTTTATGTCGGCTTTTGTTTGGGTTTGATGTAAGCCAAGATAT
This sequence comes from Drosophila pandora, assembly GCA_021223865.1. Taxonomy (NCBI): domain Eukaryota; kingdom Metazoa; phylum Arthropoda; class Insecta; order Diptera; family Drosophilidae; genus Drosophila; species Drosophila pandora. The sequence continues at coordinate 130,808 of JAJJHT010012333.1, forward strand.
CAATCTCAGAAGTATCACTAAAACAGGATTTCCTTCCTAGAGGAGACTTATTTAGTAGTTGAAGACTATCAAACTGTGTATCGAGCGCACAGAGTTGATCATTGATTTTACGAAAACCGCTAATCAACTCATTGAATTCCCCGCTCCGGGTTGGTGCCAATACACACGCCCTCCCAAAACTTGCGCTCGTCAGGTCGTATGGTCTTGGTGCCTGGCGCCGAAACAGCTCACGGTTTCCTTGGACTCGTTTGGACTCACGGACTCTGGTTGCGGAGCCTGTGTTGTTACTGTTGTCTTCTTCGCTGCTCTTCTGCTGCCGCTGCTGCCTCGTAGTCGCCGCTCTTCTGACGTCGCTGCTTCTCTGACTTCGCTGCTCCCTCGTCGTCGCTGTTGCTCCATCGTCGATCTTGTCGCTGCTTCTTCCTTGCGGGTGTCGCGGACCTTCGGTATCCTTGGCTCACTGGGAATGCCCTTTCGCCATGGCCGGCACCTAATCCTTGTTAGCAGACCATAGGCTCACCTTCCAGGCATACGCAGGATGCGCTTCTCGGTGACTGGCGCCCGGATCAGGGCATGAAGGGCTTACCTACCCCGCAGGACACGCCCCCGGTTTCGTTCGCCTCTCGTCTCCAAACACCTGCGTGCTCCGCAGGTTCTATAGCAGACCAAAGGTTTTGGCGTCGCATCTCCTTTAACTCCAGGTGATATGCTGTGCGTACGCCCCAGCGCCTGGATCAGGATTCTCGCTGTTGTTGCCGTTACTGCTCTTCTGTTGCTGCTCCCTCGTCGTTGCTGCTCTTCTGCTCCCTCTGCTCTCCTGCTCCCCCACTGCTCCCTCGTCGTGGCTGTTCTCTCGTCGACGCCGCTGTTCCCTCGTCGTCGCCGCTCCTGTTGCTGCTTCCTCCGCTGATCTTGTCGCTGCTTCTTCTTTGCGGGTGCCGTGGACCTTCGATATCCTTGGCTCACTGGGAATGCCCTTTCGCCATGGCCGGTACCTAATCCTTGTTAGCAGACCATAGGCTCACCTTCCAGGCATACGCAGGGCAGGATGCGCTTCTCGGTGACTGGTGACTTCTCGGTCCTGGCTGCTTCTCCGTCTCCTGCGCAGCGCCATTAGCTCCATGCTGGGCCGGTGGTCCGGCTCCTCCACTGTGGCCGTGCCCACCGGGATTCCTCGAGCTCCGTTCGCCCCCTGGGTCATCACCCGGAGGATCATCCTCGTGGCCCGGAGCCGCCGGACATCCCATCCTGGCATGTCCAGGATCTCCAGGTCACTCTCGTCGGAGGAGACCACCGGCGTTGTGTCTGCTGAGGGCGTGTTGTAAGCGTCCATACTTAGGTTAGGTTAAGTTAAGGCGGTGATGCTAGGGGGTCATAGAAGACCCCCCCGCTTCCACTTGAGCCGCTAGGGCTCCTTGTGTTACCGCTAGGGCAAGGGTTTCACCTAAGTGTTTCCCACGTTAAGTTTTGATCCATCTGTGTAGATGTGAATGGAGCCCTCCGGTCCCGGTATCCGGGCGTCCCATTCCTCCCTCGAGGGGATGATGATTCTGTAATTATTGGTGGGTTGGTCGATGGGCACGCAGTAGTCCGTGCCCCCCTCAGGCATGATGTGATGTAGGTTCAGTCTGGTATGACCAAAACTATTTTTGCTCCATAGATTCGCCTCTCGCAGTCTTATTGCCGCCAGTGTGGCTATCTTTACCCCCATCAGTTCTACTGGTAGTAGGTCAAAGATGATATCTTGGGCGTCGCTAGGCGTAGTGCGTAGACTACCTGTTATACAGACTTCCGCTATGGGCTGCGTCTTCCTGGACCTGTCCCTGCATAAGGAGTTATCCAGGCCTGGCCACCAGACCACAACTCCATAGGATAAGATTGGTCTGATGATCGCTGTGTGTAACCATCTGACTATCTTGGGGGACATTCCCCATTTCAGGCCTACCTCCTTGCGGCAGGTATAGAGTGCTATTGCCGCTTTCTTAGTCCTATCTGCGGTGTTTAGCTTCCAGTCCAGTTTCCTGTCTAGAGTGATGCCTAGGTACTTCGCACTATCGCTAAGAACTAGTAATTCCCCTAGAAGTTTCGGAAGCCTTAGATTTGGTATCTTGTACTTCCTGGTGAACAGCACGAGCTCTGTCTTGGACGGATTGACTCCCAGCCCGTTCCTTTGCGCCCAGGCCGATAGGACTTTGAGCTTCCCTGTCATTAGGTCGCATAGCGTTTGCGGGTATTTCCCTACGAAGGCAATAGCAACATCGTCCGCGTACGCAATGATCTTACAGCCGCCACCCTTTAAGGATCGTAGTAGGCTATTTACGTTCCAGAGTAGTGGTGAGAGTACACCTCCTTGCGGGGTGCCCCTCTTGACGTATCTTCAAATAGTCGAACCTCCAAGTGTAGCCTCGACACTCCTGTTGACCAGGATCTGCCGTATTAGGTCAATTGATCGGTCGTCTATTCCAAGTCCCGTCAGTGCATCAATGATTGAGCACGGCAAGATGTTGTTGAAGGCCCCTTCTATGTCTAGAAAAGCAACAAGTGCGTAAAGTTGATCGCTCGCTCAGCGATCACAGTGATTTCGTGCAGGGCTGTTTCTGTTGATCGGCCCCTTTTGTAAGCATGCTGAGAGCATGAGCGTCCATACTTACTTGGGTGTAGGAAAAAAAAGAAGGCCGGTCGGTGTCCACCGCTGCCTTTTTATAGACCTGCCGCTTGGAATAGATCCGTTCTTGCGGTTCTTGTATCCACTTCCCTGCTCCCTATGTGGATCTCCTCCTTATTCCTTTCTCCGTGTGTTCGCGTAATTCCGTTCTCGTGTATGGGTTCTGCGTGTTCCTCTTTGTTTTTTGTTGACAAAATTATGTTTGTATGTTTCTCGTATTTTTTTTCGGCCCTACGCCTGCGGTTCCGACTCCTCCACTTGGGCTTTTAGCTCACTTACGTGTGCCCTTTTCTCTTTCTTCGTGCTGACGTGACGTAGCACGGCGATCACAGGTGAAATGAAATTCATTACTGTGTACGGCCCGTCGTATCTCGGCGCTAGTTTCGCCGCGAAACCTTCGATTGCTTTGGACAAATAGTGTTCCTTTACCCACACCGTGTCGCCGATCTTCGGGCTCCACTCCCGCCTCCTCAGATTGTAATGCCGAGCTTGTTCCTGCGCCGCGCGCTCTATATTCCTTCGCACCAGCTCGAACACTTCCTGCAACTTTGCTGCATTCTCTGAGGGAGTGGCTTGTGCTGCTCCCGTCCCCAATGCTCCTTTATCATTCATTGCCTTTGGCATTCTTGGCTCTCTGCCTTGGGTCACGAAGCATGGCGAGTATCCCGTGGAGTCACGGTATCACGCTTGAGTTCACTGCCAGCATTAATTCTGGCCAGTGTTCGTCCTATGTGCTTTGGTCATTGCCTGCAAACTGGGCGATCATCGTCTTAACCGTGCTTTTTGCCCTTTCTGTAGGGTTTTCATGCGGCGTGTATGGTGCGGTAAACTGATGACGAACTCCGAGCTCCTCGAGAAATTTTTTGAAGCTCCTACTGGTGAACTGGACACCATTGTCTGTCACCATCACCTTTGGCACCCCGTATCTCGCAATAATCCTTTCGCGAATCGCCTTCTGCAACGTCTCAGTTATGGCCTTCCGCATTGGAACCATTTCTGTCCATTTTGAGAAACGATCGATGATTACCAATAGCATGGTGTTTCCATGTTTGGACCAAGGAAACGGTCCAACGAAATCCGGACATACCGTCGCTCATGGCTCCTCTGGGACCTGTGTCAGAATTTTTCCTGCGGTCTGCATCTGACTTTGTTTATACCGCATGCATGTCTCGTACTTTCTGACGTACTTCCTTATGTACCTTTGCATCCCTGGCCAGATGCACCTTGCGACTATTTTCGCAATTGTTTTCCTTCCGCCTAGATGCCCCGCTGTCGGTTCGTCGTGGTTCTCCTTAAGCACCTGCTGCCTCATATCCATCGGCACACACAGCTTCCATGATGCTACTTCCTCGCTTACGGCTCTATGCGGAACATGTCGGTATACCAAACCTGCCTCTTCTCTACGTATTTTGGCCATTTCTGTGGGTTTTCTCGCATTTTCCTTTTTAGTGCGCTTATCCAAACGCACTTTAACGTCTTCGCTTGCTGTGGTACTCCTAAACTTTTATACTAACGGCTGGCGGGAAAGTGCATCTGCAACTACATTCATCTTGCCTTTGCTGGTACCCCTCTAGGTATGGTCTTATCTGCCGAATTGCCCATATTATTGCTAGGCACTCTTTCTCGGTTGCCGAGTAATTTTTCTCCGCGCCTATCAGCGTTCGACTTGCGTAGGCGACCACTCGCTCGCCCTCATCAGTGTCCTGCGTCAGAACTGCACCCACGCCGTAGTCGCTGGCGTCTGTTTGCAATACAAATTTTTTCGAGAAATCTGGATCCTCTGCTAACCGCGACTTTAGCTTCTCAACTTCCCACTTTGTTCCCTTCCGAAGGAGATCGTTTAAAGGTTTTGCAACCCCTGCAAAGTCTGGACGAATCGCCGATACCACGACGCCATCCCGATAAACTGCCGTACGCCCTTTGCGTTTGTTGGGGTTCCAATTCCGTAATCGCTGCAACCTTTCCGGGATCCATGCCAATTCCCTGGCTCGTTATCCGGTGGCTCAGGTATAGCTCTTCCATGAAGAAACGATGCCTTTGCTTTATTGGGATGTCGTCCTTCATCATGCTCCTATGCTGCGTTATGTTCGAACACCGTTTGTGAACGCCGCTAGCTCCTTCTCGATGAACTTTTTGTCCCGCTCGCTCTTCCATTCCTCCGATGGTCCAGCTATGGCTATGGACAGCCTATCCTCCAGGCATCCGCTCCATCTTTCTCTTCTCGGGATCGTGGCCTGCGCAGTTTATTTTTGTTCCGAATTCTGCGAGGAAATCCCCATCCAAGCACCGCGCTGTCTCCCATGCCTGGCAACACTAACATATTCATTTTTTTTTCTTGTTGCCAAAGCTTGTTGTTGTTGTCTTGTTGTTGTCTGTAGTACCATTTGTGTCTCCGTGTGGCTCCCGTTGGCCAACTTTATTAGTCTCCTAGTTCTTCTCCGCACTCCAGCGATTCTTGGGTTCTCCGCTAGTTTTTCCGAGATGAAACTAGCCGTTGCCCCGGTGTCAATCATGGCCTTCACGTCTGCGCCTCCGACCTTGACGACCGCCGCCAACTGCTGATTGTCTCCTGATTAACCACCAACTAGTTCTGAGAGGCAGCACCTCGCGATCTCTGCCTTCCTCTCTACGGCTGATATCGCTGCGCGTTTCCCGCTCTTTGGCAGCATTCTGTGCTCCTCACCCCTATTGCGCCGCACATCCTGCAGAACAAAATTCTGGGGTTCCTGCACCCACTGGCCCAAAGGCCCATGTCTCCGCACCTGTTGCATGTCTGCGCTGGGTTTTCTATTTGACCCTGTCTAGGCGTCGCTTCCCGCTGCCGAATCGGCTGTCTTTGACTTTGGCTTGCTGCCCATTGTTGACTCGGCGGCTGCCTAGTGGCTTCATTAGCGTCTGAAGTGTCCACCATATACTCCTTGAACGGTTCTCCTCGCTGCTGTTTCCGCTGCCGGACCTGGTTTGCCAGTTTCTCGAAATATCCTTTCGGCAGGAAAATGGCCTCGAAGCTTCTCCTAAACTCCTTCCATGTGGGCCACTCCTCATCGTTCATTATGAACCATCTTTGCGCTTTGCCCTGGAGTAGTTCTGGCATCGCACGCGGGATTGTGTTTATTTCTAACCCGTAAGTTGTAGCGGACCATGCTACTCGGTCCACGAACTCGAGAGGAGTTCTCTCCTGTTCCGTCGTATCGGAACGACCATTCCCGGACTTGTTTGGCCACTTTCGCATAATCAATCTGTACCGGGATTGGCTTCCGCGCTTGTGGCTCCATGCTCCTTATACTTTTCAATTCTGGCAGTGCCAGACTTTGAATGAGCTTCTCCGACTCGCTCACCGCTCTCAGTCTCGGCGTGGACCTCTGCGCGTATTTCTCCTCGAATCCACGCGTGACCGCCATCACTTCGTCGTCCTTTGTCTCGTCGACCCACCTTGCAAAAAGTGCCCTCATGATCTCTACTGTTCCATCCGCTGGTAGATCGAGCTCTCTGCACATTTCGCACACAATCGATCCCCCGATCCAGTTTGTCTGGTTGTCTGTTTGCACTTTTTTTTTCTTGGCAATCCTGAAACAAATGTAAATTAAACAAGAAAGGAAAGCTAACTTTGGGGCGGAGCCGAAGTTTATATACCCTTGCAGTTAAGTTACAGTCCGGTGGGTGGCGCCACGCATCTTATATTATTAGATATGTAGCGGATCGTATATAGTCGGCCGATCGGCCGATCGTTATGAAATTTGGCATATCGAATTATTTTGTCCAAAGAGGAACCCATTGAAAATCCCATCCTTCTAACTTGAAAAACAACAAAGTTATGGCTTTTCCGATCAATCAGTTATATGGCAGCTATAGGATATAGACGGCCGATCCTTATGAAATTTGGCAGATCGTATACGTTTGCCTAAATTAGAATCCATAGAAAGTCCCATCCTTCTAACTTAAAAAACAACGAAGTTATGGCTTTTCCGATCAATCAGTTATATGGCAGCTATAGGATATAGACGACCGATCCTGGCCGTTTCGACTTATGTACTGCCTGCAACAGAAATAAGGGTGTGTGCAAAGTTTCAACTCAGGAGGTGATCCTGATCAAGAATATATATACTTTATAGAGTCGGAGATGTCTCCTTCACTGCGTTGCACACTTTTGACCAAAATTATAATACCCTCTGCAAGGGTATCAAAATTCATAACTCAATAATTAAGAAAGATATTAAGGTAGTAGACCAATGTGACGGCCCAAATTTGGACGTTTTTTTGAAATTTTTTTTTAACAAGAAAATAAAATGCAATTGTCTTGTAACTTTTACATGTTTATTTTAATAATTTCTAGGGTACAAAAAAATGTAGTTGACTCAATTATATTTTAAATTATAAACAGTATTTTCTGTTGAAGCAGAAGGTCACGAATGAATGGTGAGCTGTTTCGGGGAAGCACACAGCCTTCCAAAGTCATCAGAAATTAAAAAATTAAAGAAATTATTATTATGTAGACCCTATTCTAATGAACTAACCAATAATATACATAGAAAGTGAGAAATTTTATAAATGTTGGAGTTTTGAAAAAAAAAAACCGAAAATCGAATTTTTTCCGTTGATAAAATGTTTGAAAAAATCAATTTATGATTTGAAATTTAAATGTTTTAAAGGTTAGGTATTTAGATATGTGTATGTAGAATAACTGGTTAAATTTCAAGCCAAATCGGTTGAATAGTTTTGAGTCAGTGCTTCCCCGAAATTTCAAAAACGTGGTTTCGAGAAAAACGCGTTCAAAGTTTCGACACGCTTTCATACTCACTACGGCGCGCTCTCTTGTTTTGCCAATAACTTTGAAAATATTCTAAATTTCGGTCTGAAAATTTAAGAGCATGTTTTTGAAATGTGGTTCTTTCAAAAAATGTAGAAAAAAAAATTCGATTTTTTGAACCCATCACATTGGTCTACTACCTTAAAACGTGCTTTACACCGTTGAAAAGGTTTTTGAAATATCTGTTTCACTTTTTTGAGACGAAACGTCTTTTGAGTACACAAAAAATAAACTAAAAAATAATTTTTTTTTTAAGAAATATATAAGAAAAAATATATATAATTATATATTTAAAAAATATATAAACAATTTTTTTTTTATTAAAAAAAATTTTTTTTTTTGAAATTGGCTCATTCGATATTATTTTTATTGCACGTGGAGATAGCTTTTGAAAATTCGTTAACTCAAGATATAGTCCTATAAGTGCAGCTACCAATTTTGTGCAGCCACCTGTGAAGCTTGCTGTTACTCACACATATGTGTGTATTTGATTGGTGTGTATTTGATTGTTTTTGGAGTCTGCATATATTTGTGCAATACCCTAAAAAAATATGGAGTATATCTTTGCAGCTTTTAGTTTATTTATTTAAAAATAAGATCCAAATAAAAAAAGTGCTTAAAAAGTAAAATATAAACATTGGCTCAAATAGGACTCGAACTCAGGCCCTCCATGATAGAAACGACAACGCTCTTCACTCGGCTAACCTCGAACTTTGTTGCTTGACGGCAAATTTTGATGTAATTCTGCTTTGTGTTTCAGCGTCTCATGTCTTAATGAGAAGACTTACAAATGCACAATTTTACGAGTAGAAAGCTTTATATGCATTTGCCCCCACTGCATATAAATAAAACACTGCTTTACTTAAATTACAGCCACCACTGTTTTTGGGCCAAATCATGGATTAAAAGCTAAAAAAAAAACTAGGCAAACCAACTCCGCCAATACATTTCTAATATTTATTATTTTTTATCGCACACCCAAAATAAAGTGTTACATTCAACAATTCAACAAATGGCAGCTATAGGATATAGACGGCCGATCCTTATGAAATTTGGCAGATCGAATAAGTTGGCCCAAATTAGAATCCATAGAAAGTCCCATCCTTCTAACTTAAAAAACAACGAAGTTATGGCATTTCCGATCAATCAGTTATATGGCAGCTATAGGATATAGTCGACCGATCCCGGCCGTTCCGACTTATGTACTGCCTGCAACAGAAAGAAGGGTGTGTGCAAAGTTTTAACTCGATAGCTTTAAAACTGAGAGACTAGTTTGCGTAGAAACAGACAGACAGACAGACAGACAGACAGACGGACAGACGGACATGCTCATATCGACTCAGGAGGTGATCCTGATCACGAATATATATACTTTATAGGGTCGGAGATGTCTCCTTCACTGCGTTGCACACTTTTGACCAAAATTATTATACCCTCTGCAAGGGTATAAAAATTAAATTAAACAAAAATCAACCCATATTAAAGATTTTTCTGCTTGGAATCGAACCCACGACCTTACGAGTTACAGACAGATACCTTAATCATTGAACCATGGGGTGTAAGTTTTCCGAGCAAAATATTTAGAATGACAAGAAAATATTAGTAACTAACATTGAATATGCGTAATTTCGAACTCTAGCAGCAGCAGAGGGCCGGAGATTTACTTCGCCTACTTTGTTTTGAAGTTCGAAGGGCAAACCTGATTGAATTGTTTTTGTTTTTCGAACGAAATTTGACATTACGGCCGGAAAAGGCGGGGACAGGAATTTCAGTACTGCTGGGTTTTTTGAGCTTGTTCATGTATGTGTGCAATAAACTTGAAAATATAGAGTAAATTCTTTCAACTCTTACTTTATCTGTCTATCGGACGACTTTCAGTCGCAAACCTATAGCTGCCATATAACTGATTGATCGGGAATGCCATAACTTTGGTGTTTTTAAGTTGGAGGGTTGGGACTTTTGACACATGTTATATTTGGTCAAAACATCTTATGGTCAAAATTCATTAGGATCGACCGAATATTTTTATTAGAAATTTTTTTTGATGGTGAAATTCCCATAAGGATCGGACAACTATATACGATCCGATATATAGAATAATAATATGGGCGTCTGCTTAACTGCAAGATTATATCAACATCGGCTCCGCTCGACACGTTCGGCACGTGCAAGAAAAACAAACAAAAATCTGGCACGTGCCGAATTAGAATATTTTTATATGCAATTTTGTACACCTAATTAGCATATTTTCGTCACTAAAATTGATATCAGATATTTTGAGTTTTGCATGCAGGCTCGTCACTTTACCTCGTCAAGAGGTTTTTTTATATGATCACTTCTAGCTGAATTTCATAAAATTTCTCCTATTAATTTAGATTTAAACATAAGCGTAGAATATCGCCATAGAAAGTAACTATACCTGATACTCGCCTCATTCAAAGGCTTACTTGAAAAGCATGGAATGACCATACGGTTGCTCCCGAGTACCTACTGAGGGACGTACAGGTTTCCAGTTAAGATGTTCGTGTCCCAAAAAATAAAATTTTGTGTTCATTAATATCAGAAAGTATTCATGGAAAGTTGCGACAATTTTACACTGTGCCCTTTTTATAAACTTTCAGAGGGTGCAGCTAATATATAAGTCGGAACGTCCGGGATCGGTCGACTCGGTGCCATATAACTGATAGATCGGAAATGCCATAACTTTGGTGTTTTTTAAGTTAGGAGGTTGGGAGTTCCACACATGGTATATTTGGTCAAAATTTCTTATCTGCAAAATTTCATAATGATCGGCCGACTATATCCTATAGCTGTCATTGAACTGAACGATCGGAATTGGCATAATTTTGCTGTTTTTAAGCAAGAATGAAGGTTCCGCCCGAAGTTAGCTTTCCTTTCTTGTTGGGGTTGACACGTAGACGTGTCGATGTCATCCTCGAAGTTAAGTTGTGGGTCTAAAACAACGTTTGTACTTAATTTTTGTTTTTTGACCATTCTGACAGTATAAAAAAAAATTTTTTTGGCTTTGGGCAAGCCTTTGTTGCTATTGAACTGCAATGAATAATCGCCCTCCCTCTGATTGCACTGAGAGGGCAATCGATATGGTAAAATTCGAAGTTCTATTATTTCCACAACAGTTGGTACACTGTTGGTGAGCGAGCAGAGATCGGGCAGATACATTTCTGGGCAAAGGAGGATTTTGGGCATCGCTGGCTAAGAAGTTATGGTCGGGCTATAGGAATAGTTAATCACAAATAATTTTTGAAAATACTCAGAGTGATTTAAAACATGTCCATAGGCGGCGGTATGATATCTTCCAGTGATGTCTTCATTTCTTTATAGGATTTTAATTACCATAAATATATTTTTAACTAGTTATTTATTTTTAGGTAGAAGCATGATCACCAAAAAAGGTGACGGGTCTCAAGTCAAAGAGTCAACCGACTCTTCTAGCACAACTATAGAAGATGATGACTTAAAAGGTAAATATATACTTTCTGATCCAAACGACAAAATTTATATTAGTATATTAGTATTTTATGTATATTAGTATATTTTTTAATGTAAGTAATTAACAGTAGTTAAGTATGTTTGAAAACATTAAAAACTACAGCTAATAAGTAGCACCATATTAGGTTAAAATATTTTTAGATAAGTATAGAACCATTTTTTTATAATTATCGATATTTATTGATTAATTTATTACTTAGTACAACGATTTCTTTCATGAATGTCAAAAATTTATGTGTATATGTCCTAAAGGTAAAAATAAGAGGTTAATAAACAAATGATAGAAAGCTAATTTTAAAGAAAAACTATTGTTCAAATTACACTCAGTCTGTTATTAATCCCAAGTAAATTTATACTAAATATCGGCACCGGCAATGTTTATTATGTTTACATTCCAATTAAATGCATGGTAAAAACTTTTTTATACCCTTGCAGAGGGTATTATTATTTTGGTCAAAAGTGTGCAACGCAGTGAAGGAGACATCTCCGACCCTATAAAGTATATATATTCTTGATCAGGATCACCTCCTGAGTCGATATGAGCATGTCCCTCTGTCCGTCTGTCTGTTTCTACGCAAACTAGTCTCTCAGTTTTAAAGCTATCGAGTTCAAACTTTGCACACATCCTTCTTTTGTTTGCTGGCAGTATATAAGTCGGAACGGACGGGATCGGTTGACTATATCCTGTAGCTGCCATATAACTGATTGATTGGAAATGCAATAACTTTGGTGTTTTTTAAGTTAGAGGGTTGGGACTTTCCACACATGTTATATTTGGCAAAATATCTTATGTGCAAAATTTCATAAGGATCGGCCGAATATATCCTATATCTGTCATATAACGATCGGAATTGGCATAACTTCGTTGTTTTTTAAGTTAGAAGGATGGGACTTGGTACAGATTCTATTTTTGAAAAAATAATCTGAATTGCCAAAATTTCATAAGGATCGGCCGACTATATCCTATAGCTGCCATATAACTGAACGATCGGAATTGGCATAACTTTGGTGACTTTTAAGGTAGAATGATGGGACTACGGATTCCATTTTGGGCAATCTTTTTTGTTCTGCCAAATTTGATCAGGATCGGCCGACCACATCCTATAGCGGCCAAATGACTAAACGATCGGAAATGGCAAAACCTTAACTGCAAGGGTATATCAACTTCGGCTCCGCCCGAAGTTAGCTTTGCTTTCTTGTTTTAATATAAAATAAATTGTTACACTTTTGCGTTATTAAAGAAAATAATGAATTAAATAACAAAATTAAAAATATACAATATATAAAAATATATAAATAATAAATAATATCATTTTTAAAAGTTATCAATTAAAAACAAAATAAATACACAAAAGCCAAAGTATTGCCAATTAAATCTTTAAAACCACAATGATTTTTTTTAAGGTATGTACCAACAGTTAAAGTCGGAGTCTTAGATTATAATAAATATACATATACAGTTTTATAACATAAATATTCCGTATAATTTACAGGTAAATTTAAAGATGAGTTATTATTTAAAAAAAAAGTGTTTAGAAAAATATTCCGCAAAAGCCTGTTTTTTTTATTTTAGAAACACATTCATTGTAATTTTATTATCAGATTATTTAAAACGGTGATTTGGAAAAGTGAAATAAGAAATTTATTCGTATTTTCATATTTCCTAGAAGATAAAAAAGCAATCGTGGATCGCAGTACCACAGTCATATCAAAAGAGCCAGAAGGTAAATGAAAGCATTAAATTATGACTGACATTCTTGCCATGTTTTCATGCATGGTACCTATCATAGTTTTTATTTTATTTACAAGAGAGGGTCGATTTGTGCTACTTGGAATCCAAGCTTATTTTTTTTTTAATTACTACAATGAAAATTGTTTACAATATAATCAGTCCACAATTGCATGTGAACTGCATGACTTTTTATAATTTATACTTTTGCAAAGGTATTCTAGGTCAGTTCATAACGAATATATCAATGTAGGTGATCAAAAAATTCAATATAGGTATACATAATAAAGAATCTTCTGATCGGAATATTCTAATTGGGTAGATGCAGTACAGAAAAATATTTAAATATGAAATAGGATGACAAAAAATTTTTTTTACCGTTTTTTTTTTTGTTGACGTTTAAGACATTTTTTCTTAGAAAAATTGAAATGGATAAAAACAATTAAGTAAAGCTATCTTCTAAGGATATTTTTAAAAGCGCCGTCGATATAAAGAAAAGCTATTATCTCATATTTTTTGTCCTTGAGCGCCTTTTTGCCTCTCTAAAGCCTCCTTTTAAGCCTCTCCATAGTTATG
>JAJJHT010012333.1:151208-176224 GCA_021223865.1 Drosophila pandora
CGGTTATTTTCAACTTTCAATTTTCAAAATAAAGCATGAAAGCTTGAGCATGAATGGATAGTTGTTGTTTTTTTCCCCATTTTTTACTAGAGAGAAAAAACTTTATTTTTTGTGTTAATAAATTTAAGTATATATTTTTATATATAGAAGTTTAAAATTATTTAATATTGACTCATTTTCTTAAGATCTACTTACGATTCCAGTTACACATTAGAAGTCTGCATGCATCAATTGAAATAGAATGAATGAGTGCAAATGTTGCAAATAATAGGAGTGGGAAGCAAATAGAGTGCAACCAGAATGCCGATATTAGCCAAATGTTTCGTTTGGTTTTTACCATACATATACATATATAGCAGACATATATTTATACCCTTGCAGAGGGTATTATAATTTTGGTCAAAAGTGTGCATTGCAGTATAAAGCATATATATTCTTGAACAGGATCACATCCTGAGTCGATATAAACATGTCCGTCTGATTGATCAGAAATGCAATAACTTTGGTGTTTTTTAAGTTAGAGTTGGGACTTGGTACAGATTCTATTTTTGAAAAAATAATCTGAATTGCCGAATATCATAAGGATCGGCCGAGGATATAGTCCTATAGATGCCATATAACTAAACGATCGGAATTGGCATAACTTTGGTGTCGTTTAAGCTAAAATGATGGATGATGATTTCTACGGATTCCATTTTGGGCAATCTTATTTGTTCTGCCAAATTTCATCAGAATCGGCCGACTATATCCTATAGGGGGCATATGACTGAACGATCAGAAATGGCAAAACCTTAACTGCAAGGGTATATCAACTTCGGCTCCGCCCGAAGTTAGCTTTCCTTTCTTGTTTTGGTCTATATTCTTTTATTACTCTTCATTTTCATAAATGGATATGAAAAATATATGTATAACACAAGGAACTTGAACATCCTACCAGTTTTTTTTTAAATTTAACTATTGATATTTGAATGTATTCTAGTACGCGATTTTTTGTTAAAGCTAACGGCTTCAAACTTCTTTTCTATATAAGCAGAATACGATTGGGGACTAATTTCGTTAAATGTATCTTATACATAGCTTGCAAATAACTGTCGACCGTTTTTTTTCTTGTGCTCTCGTTGCGAGCACAACCGAAAAAGTTCATACTATTTTGCTCTCGCTCGCTGTTTTGCTTTCTGTTTCCTGTTGAGCTTTTTCGTCGAGCTCTTTTTATTTTGGTCGTTCAATGAGCAGTGCGTAAAGAGTGGAACGAGAAACGCTCGCACAAAGAGGTCAGCAAAAGACCGATTGACCGAAAAACTCAACGCAAACGGTCTTCACATTTACTTTCGTTGTTGTTGCAATTAATGTATTTCGTGTGCAAAACGAACGCTTGTGAATGTATACCAATACATATGCAAAGAAATTAAAAGAACAATTTAATTTTATTTTCAAATATTTTTGTTAACAAGTTTCATTTAGATTCCATATTCCATATAACATAATGTTACCAAAAAGAAAACAAAAACTTCACACACTCAATTCACGATTGCAATTAAACGTTTAACGATTTGCTTGCCTATGCGTATTAATGTAAACCAATACATACGCAAAAGACTTTTTGCTGCACCGAACACGACAAAACGGTCTTGGAACAACCGAAACAAAACAGAATAGAAAAGACGGTTTCGCTCTGATCGCGGGCGAGCTCGTTCAAGAACCCATGAAACGGTTGCTCTCTGAGTCTTTTCGTAAAGAGTCAGAGAAAGACAACGAGACAATTTGCAGACAACGAGAAACGGCTGACAGTTATTTGCAAGCTCTGATCTTATATGACTAAATGATGCAATGTACCTTAATGTAGCCATATAACAACTGAGTTGGAGAATTTTCGTTTTGGATTTTTTTTCACGCTGCATACTTTTATCCCACCCCCAGGAAGCTGAAAATTTTCAATTAATTCCTTTAAGGGCAAACGTCATGAAGTTTTTTTCATACAGATTCATTATGATTTCGGTGCACTCCGTATTGAGGACTCCAGACACACGATCCTTACTCAAGTATCGAGCGACCAACGATATGATTTTTTTTATTTAGGGGTCATTACATATTTTTGATCATCTTTTGATAAAACCAAAACCATTTCTCGGAAACTACTCAACCGATCTTGATAAAATTTTGCACAGGCCTTCGAGATACGATTATCTAGAACTTGAACAAAGGATTTTATTTTTCGTTGATTACAACTATTTAAAAAAAATGTTCGAAAAACTTCACCAAAATGTATTTTTTTTTTGCAAAAAGGTGTCCAAAAAATCAAATTTTCACTTGATTTTTTTTCTTTGTTCAGTTTCTAGTTTTAGGTCTGTACAAAAGGAAAATATTTGATTTTTTTCATTTCAGATGTTTCTGTCAGGAATTGTGCTGTCAACGCGAAAGCACCTTTTTTGCCAGGAGTCATGGGAAATGAAGTCTCAATGGCTAACTGTTAAATATTTTTTTCTGAAAATTTCCGAAATTCTTTTTTAAATATGTATATTTAAGAAACCTAAAAATTCCAATAAAATATTTCATTTTTTATATAAAAAATTTTTTTTTGAAAATAGGCAATTTTTTAGCCCCGCAAACACACCTAACCCCTTAAGGCAAGGAGCAAATCGTTTATTAACAATGTAAAAAGTAAGGGTCCAAGATGGCTTTCTTGAGGCGCCCCAGATGCGGACTAAACGCGAGTGGACATTTTTAAACAGATACTTTGGGTTCTTCCAGATAAATAGCTTGAAATCCAGATCAGGAGATCAGTAGAGAATTTCAAAAGAATAGGTTTACTTCGAAGAAGCGAATGTTTAACAGAGTGAAATGCTTTACTGAAGTCACCTCGGTGAATTTATTCAGTACACAGCCTGGGGTCGAATATACGGTTTAAACTTAAGAAGATCCTATAATAACCACTTCTATCAAAATATGGGAAAAATATAAGGTTGGCTGATTGAATATTATAATGGTAAAGCTGAGCTGGAATGGTAAATACGTTGTTTGAAAAAACTGTGCAACAAGACCTAATAACCCAGCTCCAATAGATGGTTCCAAAAATCACGGGAATCGGGCCAAAAATCGGTACCAATACCATGCGATCTGAGTCGGCAGACCCAAAACCATTGACCTAATTGTGCGTACTTTAATTCAAATTGACCTGCTTATCATAGGTAAGCCACAACATACGTATGTGACTATCTAATCTTAGAAAAGATCACCTTCTCCATAATAAAGACAGTTGTGATATTTTTCCATTTAACAAGTCTACACCTCGAGTCCCCCAACACTGCTATCCCAACATCTCTTTAGTAAAAAGTATTTATAAAAGTATATGAATTAAAAACAAGAAAGGAAAGCTAACTTCGGGCGGAGCCTTGCAGTTGTGCCATTTCCGATCGTTCAGTTATATGGCGGCTATTGGATATAGTTGGCCGATCCTTATAAAATTTTGTACATAAGATACTTTGGCCAAATATAACATGTGTAGAAAGTCCCAACCCTATAACTTTAAAAACACCAAAGTTATTTTATTTCCGATCAATCAGTTATATGGCAGCTATAGGATATAGTCGACCGATCCCGGCCGTTCCGACTTATATAATGCCTGCAAACAAAAAAAGGATGTGTGCAAAGTTTCAACACAATAGCTCTAAAACTAAGAGACTAGTTTGCGTAGCAACAGACAGACGGTTAGACGGACAGACGGACATGCTTATATCGACTCAGGAGGTGATCCTGATCAAGAATATATATACTTTATAGGGTCGGAGATGTCTCCTTCACTGCGTTGCACACTTTTGACCAAAATTATAATACCCTCTGCAAGGGTATAATAAAACAAGAAAGGGCGGAGCCGAAGTTGATATACCCCTGCAGTTTGGTAGCAGCATCTATTATTATATATATATCGGATCGTATATAGTGAATCCCTTTGAAAGTTATATGGCAGCTATAGGATGTAGTCGACCGATCCTTATAATATCAGATTATTTTGTCCAAAATAGAATCTGTACCCATCCCATCTTTTTATTTAAAAAAACACAAAAGTTATGGCATTTCCGATCAATTAGTTACATGATATAGGAGGTGGTCCTGATCAAAAATATATAGGTATATCTTATAGGGTCGGAGATGTCTCCTTTACTGCGTTGCACACTTTTGACCAAAACTATAATACCCTCTGCAAGGGTATAAAAAAAACCTTCGGTTAATACCTTGAAAATTATACCTCGAAGACCTGGTTAAAATTTTATTAAGATCGGTTAAGTAGTTTGCGAGAAATCTTGACTTTGACTTTGAAAACATAGTTGTGAGAAAAACGCGTTTAAAGGTTTGCGCCTATACCTGACCTATACCTATACCTTTTCTTCAAAACTATTAGTCAGATCAACTTAAAAATTTAGGATAATAATCTAGAGTTTTTATAGAATTCAATTCACGAAAAAAATATTTTCGTGTTTTTGAAAAAACCGCGAAACCCATGAAACCGATTAAATTAAGTAACTATGTTCTAAAAATTTTTTAAATACCATAACATAACGTTAAAAAATTTAAAATATATAGTTAGCAAACTACTCGCTCAGTTTATAAGCTATCGACTTAAAGCTTTACACACATTCGTCTATTGTTTGGTGTCAGTTTATAAGTCGGGATCGGTATCCTATAGCTGCCATATAAGTGATGTAACTGAACGATCGATAATGCCACACCCTTGCTATTTTTAAAGATGCTTGGGGCTGTTTCCAACATTTTCATTAGAAAATTGATTCGACTATGAAATTCTCATAAGGGTCGGCATAAGGAACTATATATGATTCGATATACATATATGTAATAATATAAGCTGCTATTTAACTGCAAAAGTTTATTAGCTTCGGTTCCGTCCGAAGATAGCTTTCCTTTCTTGTTTAAATAAATATTTAATTTTCTTAAACAGAAAACACATTAATATTAAAAAAAAACATACATATTTACTGAAAATAAAAATATTTTTTTTTTAAACTTTTATCGGAAGAGTCTCTATCGCGGATTTTAGAGACTATTTCAGATAAAATCTATCAGATTTAACACAAGGACGAATATGATACCGATATCAAGTTGGTATCAAAATATTGCAATGCCCCAAAAATGAAATCTGGATATAGTACCAGTTCAGATAAGTTTTGTGAAAAACTTTAATTGCGAATACTACTTTGCGGACTACAAAACAAAATTCAGCCAAATTGGAAGAGTTTTAGACATTTCATTTTGGTTTGCATTGAAGCATTCTTCGTTTGTTTATTTATAAGGTTGTGCCATTTCCGATCATTCGGATTATCCCTATCATTCGTTCCTATTAATAGTTTTAAATAGCGGGCGAATAAATAAATGAGTTGCAGTTCCAGTTTGAAATATTTATTAGGTTTTCAATTTAACCCTAAAATAAGCAACCGCTCATTGGCAAATTAGTGCCCATAATACAAGTAAAGACTAAGAGCTTGGGCGCAGAAGCTTTACCAAACTGACAGGCTGGCTCAGACGTTGGGGTCAGACAGAGCTATGTTGTCGAGAATCTTTCATGCCTAAATATCCATATTAAGGCTGGGCTGACGGTCCTCAATGTGGGAAACTAAAACAGCATCTGATTCGTGGAATATGTGGTTAGGTGAGACTTCACGCTCACATTAACGGAGGCTCTGTCCGTAGAAAACTCTGCACCGCCGAGACCGGCCACAGCTACACAGCATTTGGAGCGACGATGCTGAAGTTGACTTGCCAGCCGCGACAAAACAGCGGGTCACCCGTCGCATTCGTCGTACCGTTCATACATTGGCAAGGTAATGAACCTTGGACAAGAAGGAAGCGTGTGCGCCAAAACACCGCACATGGCGCATGGAGCGGCACGGTCATTAATAAACACATAGATAGGTTTTTTGAAGATCTACCTCCTACCACTTGGTAAGCTGTTGGATACGCAGCTACAGAAAAATCCACGTTTTCGGGCGCCCGGCACCTTGGCTCTAAGAATCATGCCATCCAGCTTCTAGAGCCTAAGCAGGCATCTATCTGGAGTCTGGACCTATGAGAGGATCTATTTATCCGGAACTCACGAGAGCCCGCAAATAAACATTGAACCGGTCAGATCACTCCCGAAAAGTAACAACAAACCCTGGCTCGACCCCACGAAACTGCAGGATCTCATTAATGTGAGACTGGAATATTAAACGCCGATTAAGGAAACGATTAACCAATAGGTCAAGGGTCACATCGTAGTTTGCGTTCCAAGGCTGACTCCCGCAGGCTTGAAATGAGCCGCCTGAGCTTTTCCATTTTTGTTAGGTGAGGATAGCTGTCAAACGTAGTCTTAATAAGATAGGAAAGGAAGCTTCAGGAGGAGCCAAAGTTGATATACCCTTGCAGTTAGGTAGCAGCTTATTTTGTTATATATGTATTGGATCGTACATACGAGGTGTGTTCAAAAAGTAAGGTCACTTTGTATTTTCAAGAAAAACTATTAATTCATTAATCAATATTTATGTTGCCCCTTCAAAGTAATCCCCCTCAGATGCAATACACTTATGCCAACGGTTTTTCCAATCCTTAAAGCACTTCCCATAAGCACTTTTCGGTATAGCCTTGAGCTCTTGCAGCGATGCAGTCTTTATCTCTTCAATCGTTGCAAATCTCCGTCCGTTCATAGGTCTCTTCAGTTTTGGGAACAAGAAAAAGTCACAAGGGGCCAAATCCGGTGAATATCCGGTGGCTGAGGCATTATTGTGGTGTTG
Source organism: Drosophila pandora (assembly GCA_021223865.1). Classification (NCBI taxonomy): domain Eukaryota; kingdom Metazoa; phylum Arthropoda; class Insecta; order Diptera; family Drosophilidae; genus Drosophila; species Drosophila pandora. The sequence continues at coordinate 157,988 of JAJJHT010012333.1, forward strand.
TTTTTGGCCAAAAAATCTCTCACAAGCAAAGATGAGTGAGCAGGGGCATTATCGTGATGCAAAAGCCATGAATTTTTTTTCCACAATTCTGGACGTTTTTTTCGTATTACTTCTCGCAAACGGCGCATTACTTCCAGATAATACTGTTTATTGACCGTACGACCATATGGTAAGAACTCCTGATGCACCACGCCATGGTAATCGAAGAAAACAGTGATCAAAACTTTGACATTAGATCGAACTTGGCGTGCTTTTTTCGGTCTTGACTCACCTGGGCTCTTCCATTGGGACGATTGGGCTTTGGCTTCGATATCATAACCATATACCCATGATTCGTCACCAGTTATGACCCTTTTGAGTAAATCTGGGTCGTCGTTTACGTCATTCAACGCTCTTGAGCGATGCTCATGTGACGGTTCTTTTGGTCAAAAATAGCGAAAAATCGCCGAGCACGCAAAACAACCTGTAACCTTTACTCCTCTCACAACCAAACAAAAGAAGGGATTCCATTGAAACTTGGTACAGAAGTTAGGGAAGAGTGTACCAACATAACAAAACAAAAAAATCGATAATCGAAAATATGTTGCCCGCGAAATTTGAAAAGCCACATTACTTTTTGAACACACCTCGTATACATATTCTAATGGAAATGCTTAAAACAACTCCATCATCTTTAAAAATAGGAAGTTATTGTGCCATTGCCGATCGTTAAATTCCAAGGCAGATCCTTATGAAACCCTTATGAAATTTGGCAGATCTTATAAGGTTTCCCAAAATAGACTCTATACCAAGTTCCATCTTTCTTGCTAAAAAAAAACACCAAAGTGATGGCATTTCCGATCAATCTATTATATGGCAGCTATAGAATATAGTCGACCGATCCCGTTCCCACTTATATACTGCCTGCAAACAAAAGAAGGGTATATGAAAAGTTTCAAGTCAATAGCTTTAAAACTGAGACATGGTTATATCGACTCAGGAGGTGATCCTGATCAAGAATATATATACTTTATGGGGTCGGAGATGTCTCCTTCACTGCGTTGCACACTTTTGACCAAAATTTTAATACCCTCTGAATGGCCGCTGAGTGTTGGCATCGGAAACGGTTGCAAGGAGGGGCTGGCTCCACCTGAATGTCCACATGCACATCAGCTTGTACCATTTTTAAACATTTTTCTACGACATGGTACAATCATCACAGACCTTCCGCAGCAAAACCACTCCCTCTCTTTGTCATTAAGAGGTTAAGTGGGTTTGGCAGTTTCAAAAGAATCGACTTTTTTTTATTTCTCAAAACTATGTTTTCAAAGTCTGTTAACAAGATTTCTCGGAAACTAGTCAACCGATCTTAATTAAATTTTGCACAGGCCTTCGAGATACGATTCTCTATAACTTGAATTTTCACTTGATTTTTTTTTCTTCGTTCAGTTTCTAGTTTTAGGTCTGTACTAAAAGAAAATATTTGGTGTTTTTATTATACCCTTGCAGAGGGTATTATAATTTTGGTCAAAAGTGTGCAACGCAGTGAAGGAGACATCTCCGACCCTATAAAGTATATATATTCTTGATCAGGATCACCTCCCGAGTCGATATGAGCATGACCGTCTGTCCGTCTGTCCGTTTCTACGCAAACTAGTCTCTCAGTTTTAAAGCTATCGCGTTTAAACATTGCACACACCCTTCTTTCCTTTGCAGGCAGTATATAAGTCGGAACGGCCGGGATCGGTCGACTATATCCTATAGCTGCCATATAACTGATTGATCGGAAATGCCATAACTTTTGTGTTTTTTAAGTTAGAAAGATGGGACATGTTATATTTGACCAAAATATATTGTGTACAAAATTTCATAAGGATCGGCCGACTATATCCTATAGCTGTCATAGAACGATCGAAATAACTTTGCATAATTTGGCATAACTTTGGTGTTTTTTAAGTTAGAAAGATTGGATTTGGTACAGATTCTATTTTGGGAAAAATAATTCAATATGCCAAATTTCATAAGGATCGGCCGACTATATACGATCCGCTACATATCTAATAATATAAGATGCGTGGCGCCACCTAGCGGACTGAACTGCAAGGGTATATAAACTTCGGCTCCGCCCGAAGTTAGCTTTCCTTTCTTGTTTCGGATGATTCTGTCAGGAATTGGGCTGTCAACGTGTTTCTTTTTTCCGAGGGGTCACCAGAAATTACGTCTCAGTGGCTGACTGTTTAATATTTCTTTCATTTATCTTCAGAAATTGAAACTTTAAGAAACTTTATATTTAAGAAACTTAAAAGTTGTAATAAAATTTTCCATTCTTTATATAAAAAAAGACAATTTTTTAAATAGCCCCTTTTTTGGCCGAGTAAACGGACGTGTTTTTTGTGCACACTGCGTTGTTATTCAATTTATTTTATTAAACTTAAACTTTCTTATGAAACTTATAAAAAACCCGGTGATTATTTATATTTATATATATTTATAACCAATTTTGTATATTAAAATATCTGGGTATATTTGGAGGTAAATTAATAAATTTTGTTAGTTTTCTTTCTAGCATAGCTTTGATCTTCTTCATTATTTTTGTGTTGCTTCTATTGTCGCTAAAAAGAGATTATTATCTCTATATTTTGGTCTTGCACTCGATAAACAGCAGCGTAAATATAGTAAAGATATTGATATTGACATGAAATTTCGACGACAATAACTTCCCTCCCCCAAAATGTTGATCCCGCGAAGATTTAATTGAACCTTGCTTTTTCTTCACACCATCATTAAAGTGCAAGGGTATACCAACATCGGCTCCACCAGATAGCTGGTGGATTTCAACTTGATAGCTTTAAGGGGGCAGGATGGTTTCAGAGGCTAAAAAAAAAACAGACTTTTGCCATTTTTTTTTTATTTCTGAGTGAATATATTTATTCCATTTTTTTACACGATAAATGGCTATATTTGGAGAGTATCTAGGAATTTTTATTTTTAAGAAATAATAATTATTTATCCCGTGACGGTAGTCGGCCGGAGTCGGAGTCGCTTCAAAAAATTATTATCTTGCGGTGCGTAAAGTCTGGCCTTACAATGGCCTTCAAAATATTAGTTTCTTGTGCGGATGAACGAAACCATTTTGAAAAATATGCGATTTTGAATTTTTGGGCCGGTGGTAAAGTCGGAGGTACCATTTTTTATTAAATAAGGATCGGCCAACTATATCTTAACTGAACGATCGGAAATGGCACAACCAAGCTATTTTTAAAGATGCTTGGGGCTGTTTCCAACATTGAAAAATAAATTTGATGGTGAAAGTCTCACAAGGATCGGCCAAATATGTACGATGATTTTTCTACTAAATTTTAATTTAAATAAAAAACTATGTATAATTTTATTATAATTACCTAGATTAGTTGGGATACGAAAAAATTGATTTTGATAATTGATTTTCTTGAACAAGAATAACACAGTGTAACAGTGATTTTGAACTTTTGAAGTGACATAGTAGGAATTGTTCATTGGGTCGAGTATATCACAAAACCATTTTTGAAATATTTCGAACACCCTCAAAATCTTGATTTATGGTTAAAAAACCGTTTTTCGGGACTTGTTTGCGCTTGAAAATTCCTGAACGCGTTTCTTTCAACCGATTTAAAAATTTTCGGTGTTTTTTAATAGTGAAATGTTGTAGCTTTTGAAAAAAAAATATATCTTCGATTTTGTTAAACAAAAAGAACAAAATTTTTACACCTGAAACTGAAGTTTTTGACTTTTGTTCGTGTTTTTCGGATTTAGATGCCAGTTTTTCGGTACAACTTACAAAAATACTGTCATTTTTGCCACATATCAATGTTGTCTCATTAATTCTGAATAAAATGAGACAAATTTCATCAAAAAATAATGAAAATTGGTGAAGTTATAACGCTTTTCCCAAAAAAAATCAATTCAACCTAGCGAGCGCTCCGGAGTAACAATGTGTATAAGAATAAGAGTATATTGCTTTCTTCTGACAAAAATTCTGTCATTTATGCCACATATTAATATTGTCTCATTAATACTGAATAAAACGAGACAAATTTCATTAAAAAATAATAAAAATTGTTGAAGTTATAACGTTTTTCCCAAAAAAAGTCAATAAAACCATGGGAGCACTATAAGAAGAAGAGCATATTCCTGTCTTATACACACAGGTACTCCGGAGCACACGCAAGGTTGAGTTGACTTTTTTTGGGAAAAGCGTTATAACTTCACCAATTTTCATTATTTTTTGATGAAATTTGTCTCATTTTATTCAGAATTAATGAGACAACATTGATATGTGGCAAAAATGACAGTATTTTTGTAAGTTGTACCGAAAAACTGGCATCTAAATCCGAAAAACACGAACAAAAGTCAAAAACTTCAGTTTCAGGTGTAAAAATTTTGTTCTTTTTGTTTAACAAAATCGAAGATATATTTTTTTTTCAAAAGCTACAACATTTCACTATTAAAAAACACCGAAAATTTTTAAATCGGTTGAAAGAAACGCGTTCAGGAATTTTCAAGCGCAAACAAGTCCCGAAAAACGGTTTTTTAACCATAAATCAAGATTTTGAGGGTGTTAGAAATATTTCAAAAATAGTTTTGTGATATACTCGACCCAATGAACAATTCCTACTATGTCACTTCAAAACTTCATTCACTTTTGTCATTTTTGTAACACCGTGTAATCGAAAGGTGTTCCGATTTCTTAAAATAATTTATTTTTTATATTTATTTTAATATATTTTTCCGTTTATAATAATAAATAAGCTTAATAAAGCTGCAAACATAATGCGCTCTGAGACTAAAATGAAAAGAGAAAATAGAGAAGAAATATTTGACTGTTATGTTTACTCCTATTCTGTTTTCCAGTGCGCCTAAACAAAAAAATTGATGCTTTCAGCATTCCGAAAGAACTCTATTTAGTTCCCACTCTAACTCATTTGGACTCAAAGCATCAAGAGAATTACTCACTGCATTCGTTTTGTCTCTTGGACTCATTCATTCTATTTCATTCGAATGTATTGTATTCATGCAGATAGCTAACGCATACCTAAAATACAGACAGACGGACAAACACAGATAGGCATGGCTATATATAGGATAGCTCGAGTATTTTTACTCGAGTATAAAAATACATTCATACACTCTGTTAAATTTTCCATCATTATACCCTTGCAGAGGGTATTATAATTTTGGTCAAAAGTGTGCAACGCAGTGAAGGAGACATCTCCGACCCTATAAAGTATATATATTCTTGATCAGGATCACCTCCTGAGTCGATATGAGCATGTCCGTCTGTCTGTCGGTTTCTACGCAAACTAATCTATCAGTTTTAGAGCTATCGAGTTGAAACTTTGCACACATCCTTCTTTTCCTTGCAGGTAGTACATAAGTCGGAACGGCCGGGATCGGTCGACTATATCCTATAGCTGCCATATAACTGATTGATCGGAAATGCCATAACTTCGTTGTTTTAAGATAGAGGGTTGGGACTTTCCACACATGTTATGTTATATTTGACCAACATATCTTATGTACAAAATTTCATAAGGATCGGCCGACTATATCCTATAGCTGTCATACAACGATCGGAATTGGCATAACTTTGGTGTTTTTTAAGTTAGAAAGATGGGACTTGGTAAAGATTCTATTTTGGACAAAATAATCTGATATGCCAAATTTCATAAGGATCGCCTGACTATATACGATCTTCTATATATCTAATAATATAAGATGCGTGGCGCCACCTAGCGGACTGCGACTGAACTGCAAGGGTATATCAACTTCGGCTCCGCCCGAAGTGAGCTTTCCTTTCTAGTTTTCTTTTCAACTTGCTTCAATAACTGCCACCTTTTTTGTTTCACTTGAATAGCACATTTAGTTTCATTTCAACAGACAAGGAGATTGAATCATAAACGTTTTTTGATTAATTTGGGAATTTTAAACAAGGTTTAATCATTTTGTGCAATTAGGGGTCGTGGGACCCCTGAACTGATCCAAATAAAAAGCTATATTGATTATGACCTTTCTGGTCATAGCGAAAAAAAAAACTAGAAGAAGCAGAAAAGTAGTATACAATTTATCAAGAACAAATAAAACAATGGAAAAAATTTAAAAGGTCGACAATGTAACTTAGTTCTTAGCGACACAGATAAACGCGCGATTCTGCGGGAAGCCTCAAATTCTCATGATTCTATGATCAAGATAAGGGCAAAAGCAGGTGTTGACGCGAGCTTTACTACTGTTTGGCGAGTTATTTCGAAAGCTAAACATGTTAAGCGTTTGAAACTTAAAAAAAAAAACCACCGGTTAACCGCAAACGAAAGGAAGTACGGTTGACCTTTTGCCGCGTCAATATGTCATGGTTTAACGAGTGGAAGCGCGTAGTTTTTTCTGATTAAAAAAAGTTCAATTTGGAGGGGCCACGTGGCTACAATTATTATTTTTATGATCTGAAGAAAGGGACGCATCAATTGAAGATTTACATAGTCGAGTAGGTGGAGTTATGGTTTGGGGAGCCGTATCTTACTATGGGACTTGTGAACTCCAAATCTTATCCTCAAACATGAACGCAAAAGCGTATCTAAACGTCCTGGAAAAATCTTTTCCACCATTGGAAAATTTTTTCAAAGGGGGTCAAATCGCAGAAAACGTGATTACGTAATGTATGGACGGCCCCTTAAAACAAGATGTGATATTCATGTGAAACAAAATTGTTGTGGAATTTTTTAAGTTATTAAGTTTTTTTGTTAACATTTATTCATTGTTAATTTAATTAAGGTTTTGTTACATTTCTTATATTTAAAATTGATTTTAATATAAATAGAAACTTAAACATCAGTGAGTTTTCTTTTTGGTTAAGAGATTTCAAGATTTGAAATTGAATTGAAAATAAAAGTGTGCTATTCAAGTGAAACGTAGTGTATATTTATTCATAGATTTGTATATTGTTTTTATTTTGCAGGTACCATTGAATTAATCTTAAGAACACGCTATGTCACGCATTAATAATAGGAATTAAGATATATTTTATTACATATTATTAAGTTATTAAGTCATAACATTAATGGCTATTGTTATTTTTGGATCTTCAAAATTTTATACCCAGTTAGTTAGCAGCTTATATTATTATATATATATCGGATCGTATACAGTTGATCCTTATGAAAAATGCACCATCAAATCAGATTTCTAAAAATTTTTGGAAACAGCCCCAAGCATTTTAACAACTAGCAAGGTTGTGCCATTTCCGATCGTTAAATTACAAGGCAGATCCTTATGAAATCCTTATGAAATTTGGCAGATAAGGTTTCCCAAAATAGACTCTATACCAAGTTCAATCTTTCTTGCTAAGAAAAACACCAAAGTGATGGCATTTCCGATCAATCTATTATATGGCAGCTATAGGACATATCCCGGCCGTTCCGACTTATATACTGCCTGTAAACAAAAGTAGGAAGTGTGCAAAGTTTCAACTCGATAGCATTAAAACTGAGATACTAGTTTGCGTAGAAACCGACAGACAGACATGCTTATATCGACTCAGGAGGTGATCCTGATCAAGAATATATATGTGTACTTATCTCCTGCACTGCGTTGCACACTTTTGACCAAAAGTGTAATACCCTCGTCAAGGGTACCCAGTCGTGCCTGGCGCTCGCTAAACAAGCATCCCGCGGTCGGAAATGAAGTTCGGAAATGAAGTACCGATTTACATTGGCGTGGCCGCTTTTATCACCCAGCGGAGCGAGTATCAATATGCTTGGCGCTCGGAAAAAGAAGGTGGTTCTCCCCTATGCGCAAGCTTACCGGCTAGGAGAGATCGGCGCAAAATATCACCCAGGGGATTTCTGGGTGAACAAAAATTTCCCTTGCTTTTTGCTTTGCTTTTGGTTTTTGTTTTTGTTTTTCCCAACCATGCCCATTGATTTTTACTAAATTCGAAATGCGTTGTCATATTTATTTATTATTCATTATATTTATTATTTATTGACCTTATTTATCTTTAATTTAACTTAAAAAGCTATAAATAAAACTGAAAAGATAAAAACAGAAATAACAAAAAGCTGAAAATAAATTAAAAAGAAAAACAAAGGATTTAAGATTTTTACATATAAAGATATTGAGACGACCAGATTTCTAGTACAGCAAGAACAGAAAAAATTTGTTTAATGAATTAATGTTTATTCATCATTATTAACATAATAAAATGAGAATAATTGAATGAACACAGCAGTAAACTTACCATTTCACAATAATAATACGCACAATGCGACGCCCTATGAACAACCCAATGTGACCGTTTCGATTTGGGTTAATTTATCATAAAAACGTTTCACAAAACGCACACTAATTACGCGGGATATTTTTTTTGCTTTCATCAGTTAATGTAAAAACGCAAATTTCTTATTTAAATAATATTTTTCATTAAATATTGAGCTATGTTTAAATTTTGTACTTCAATAAAATTATTATAGAACATAAATTGGTAAACTTAAATAATATACGTTGAATTGTTTATGAAGTAATTTTTTCTAGTTAAAAGTCCCACACACAAAGTCCCAAGCGAGAAGAAAATTTTCTAAGTCCAGTTTTTTGAGAGCAAAATCTATGTTGAGAGAACAACTTTCCTCTCTCAACTCAGGGTGGGTGAGAACAAATAACGAAAGATGCATGCCGAAATGCACCGAAACGCTGCTAGCACCAAAAAGTCCGACTGGGTATACAAATATAAGCTGCTACCTAACTGCACGGGTATATCAACTTCGGCTCCGCCCGAAGCTAGCTTTCCTTTCTTGTTTCTACATATTACAACTTATAAAATGTATTGAAAATTGTTTTAATAAATAATTTTAGGGCTTAACCCACCCGGTTATTCCGAGACTCTCCTTTTTTGACAGAAACGTGTGGAATTCATGGAGAAAAACGAACGGTATTCGAGCCGATTCTCGTATGCTTGTATGGGCACTCCCTGCTCATACACGAACACCGATGAATGTGACTGGAGGACTCCAGCCCATTCTATGGTGGAAGAAACTTAAACGCTGTTCTAGAGCAAATTTTCTTTAAGAAGATTCCTAAATTTCTGAATCGTATTTTTATTAAAAATGATGGCTTGTTAATTTAAAAATTAAACCATGATTTTATAAAGCAACCTTTTTCTAACCACACAAAAAAAACAAGAGCTCTATCTTGTGACGAAGATATGCCGAGTGACATATGTACATATTCCGATACGGACGACGTTGCTTCTCATAAAATGTCCTTTTGCCATCATACCAATATTTACCTTGGCACCTTTTCCTTTCAAAAGTCAATAATTAAAATGGCTTTTCTATCAAAAATATGAATTACATAAATTTTTTTGTTCAAATAGATTATTTTAACAAATATAAGAAGGTTAATTTTTGACTAAGCCTAAGATGATTTAAAAAAATAGCTAAAAATAACACAATATTTGTTTTGAGTTCGTAAAAAATGTAATAAAATCCTTGATCTTTTAAATTGGGTACATATTTAGCTTACCGTGTATAATATATATTAGTAACAATAGTCTATTATAATTTTTAGATATAACAAAAAATATTTTCATTGTTGGAGCTTTAAAAAAAAAATATCAGTAATTTTAGTTTTAGTAGTGTAAATGGGATGTAAACTTTTCAAGTGTTAAAAAAAATAACAAATAATTTTTCATCTTTCAAGCAGCCAGACGTCAAGAAATTATAAAGATAACGGAACAGTTGATAGAAGCCATTAACAGCGGCGATTTTGATGGATACACGTAAGTTGTAAAAACAATTTTGCATTTCCCTTTTCTTTACACAATTTGAAGTTAGTTTATGGGAGTTATGACCCTTTTTAAGAATTCTTTGACACCAAAAAGTATATATATATCGTATTTTCAACAATAGTATAACTATATTACTTGGCTCAATTATGGTAAAATCTTAATTTTGGCAAAAAGTGAGGATACTTTCGCGGAAATGCGTCCATACATTCTTGTTCAGCGTAAGAATGACCCACTTTACATCTAAAAAGAAAAATTCATCAAAATCAAATCTAAATAAGAATCGGATTTGAAGAAGTATTATAAATTTGACACCATTTTGCAGTTGTTTAGAACGTTTAAAAATAGTTGATTCTAAACTTTTAAAGTGACATAGTAGGAATTTTGTATCTGGTCGAGTGTAACACAAAACCCTGTATGATTTGTAACACCCTAAAAATCTTGATTTATTGTTAAAAAACCGGTTTTCGGAACTTTTTTGCGCTTAAAAATTCCTGAACGTGTTTTTTTAAACCGATTTCAAAATTGCCGGTGTTCTTTAATAGTTTAAGGTTGTAGCTTTTGAAAAAAAAAATTAATCTTCGATTTTTTTAAACAAAAAGGACAAAATTTTCACACAAGAAACTGAAATTTTCGCTTTTTATTCGTGTTTTTTTTCGGATTTTGAAGCCGGTTTTCGGTACAACTTACAAAAATTCTGTCATTCATGCCACATATCAATGTTGTCTCATTAATAGTGAATAAAACGAGACAAATTTCATTAAAAAAGTATGAAAATGGTTGAAGATTTAACGCTTTTCCCAAAAAAAGTCAATTCAACCTAGTAAGTGAATGCTACGGGGGTTGATGCTAGGCCATTCCGTGCAATCACTTTGAGTGGACTTCCTCTCTTTATCTTCATGCGTAAGGACGTTTTTTTTTTGTGCGCACTGCGTTTTTATCAAATCTTTTACTTATTTATTTCATTTTTATTTATTTATATTTATAATAACCAATTTTTACATTCAACACATCCGTATCGCTTCGCGTGTGCAGTAATATATTTGGAGGTAAAATAATAATTTTATTAATATTCTTCCAAACATATCACTTCTCTGTTTTTTCATCTATTACGGTGTTGCTTTTATTATCGCTCTGTAAACATTCTTATCTCTATTCTTTAACCCACAATAATAGCTCCCTTTAATCACCCTTTTTCGTTTCCCTAATACAGTGGTACAAGGTACGTCAATAATAAAAACAAAAAATATTAATAAAATAATTAATTAACAGCCTGCCATTCACTGCTGGGTCAGTGAAATCGTTTTACACGCTAAGTGTGCCGGGTTCACGGTCTCAGTTTCAGATGCCATTCAGGTTGGTCTGGTCTGGTTTTCATGCTGTGCAGGACGAAATGAGATCGTTCATGAGACAGACTAAAAGTGGATTCAAAGAGTTGATTAGCGGTTTTCCTAAAATCAATGATCAACTCTTTGCGCTCAATACACAGTTTAATAGTCTTAAACTACTAAATAATTCTCCAAAATGTAAGAAATCCTCTTTTAGTGATGCTTCTGAGATTGATATCTTGGCTTACATCAAACCCGAACCAAAGCCGACATAAAGGTAGAGATAGGACATAATTTAAATACTCATACACCAGGCAAAAGTCATCTTTCAAAATACGTGTGCCCTTGCAGATGTTCAAGACGATTTGTTCCGATTTGTGTCAGCTTTTGGCCGAAGAACATTTTTTGTAGAACACGGCGAAGGAGAGGAGAAGTGTTAATTTCTGTAGACTCCAAATTCGCTTCCGAAGAGGTAAAATCACAATAGTTTGGTGGCATTGAATTTCTTTCTATTAAAATCATTTTGCCCGGTCAATACGTTACCTGTTCTTACATACCACCTTCGTCCGAACCCCTCACACACTGGCAACATTTGTCCGCTATTCGTTTCGTTTCTGATCTGTCTGTCTAATGTTGACCGGCTGGTAGCTCTGGGTGACTTTAATATCCCAGAACTCATGTGCTCACTCGTTTCTTTCGTAAGACTGACTTTATAAAATCCGCCTTGAAATACAAAGCACCTAGTAAATTTAAAGAACGTCATGAATAGACATTTAAATAAACATAAAATATCTGGCTGTACAGTTAGTTATTCAATATACTAAGTAGCTCGGTCAAATTTTGAAGTGCATAACGCAGAATGTTATAAGAATGTACAACTTGTAAACACTAAGCACAAACATGTATCTTTTCCTCCTCCTCTGCTTACGTTTGAGAACTCATATGCGAACACTGATCAGACAATGGCCGATCTCTTTGAACAGTTTTTTCAAACAACGCATTCACCCAGCAGCAGTCCAGCTCAGCCTTACACTTATAATATCCAATCAGCCAACCTTATATTTTGCCTATCTTTTGATCAAAGTAGTGTGTTATCGGATCTTCTTAAGATTAAGCCTGTGTATTCGCCAGGCCTTGATAGAGTACCAGGCTGCGTTCTGAAGAACTGTGCCGCGACTCTGTGCAAGCTCTTTAATCTGTCGCTGGAGACTTCGATCTTTTCTCTTATGTGGAAGGAATCTTACATTATTCCGCTGCATATAAAAAGCATTTAAAAAAAAAAAAATCCGACGCTGCAAATTACATAGTTCAACAGTGATTCCGAACTTTTAAAGTGAAATAGTAGGAATTGTTTATCTGGTCGAGTATAACACAAAACCGTGTATGAAATATTTTTAACACCCTAAAAATCTTGAGTTATTGTTAAAAAACCGGGTTTCGTAGCTGTTTTGCGCCTAAAAATTCGTGAACACGTTTCTTTAAATCGAATTTAAAATTGCCGGTGTTTTTCAATAGTTTAAGGTGCGCTTTTCGGGCGCTCCGGAGTAACAGTGTGTATAAGAAAGGAATATGCTCTTATTTTTATAGTGCTCGCAAGGTTGAATTGACTTTTTTTTGGGAAAAGCGTTATAACTCCAACAATTTTTATAATTATACCCTTGCAGAGGGTATTGTAATTTGGTCAAAAGTGTGCAACGCAGTGAAGGAGACATCTCCGACCCTATAAAGTATATATATTCTTGATCAGGATTATACCCTTGCAGAGGGTATTGTAATTTTGGTCAAAAGTGTGCAACGCAGTGAAGGAGACATCTCCGACCCTATAAAGTATATATATTCTTGATCAGGATCACCTCCTGAGTCGTTATAAGCATATCCGTCTGTCCGTCTGTCTGTCGGTTTCTTCGCAAACTAGTCTCTCAGTTTTAAAGCTATCGAGTTGAAACTTTGGACACGTCCTTCTTTCCTTGCAGGTAGTACATAAGTCGGAACGGCCGGGATCGGTCGACTATATCCTATAGCTGCCATATAACTGATTGATCGGAAATAAAATAACTTTGGTGTTTTTTAAGTTAGAGGGTTGGGACTTTCCATTCATGTTATATTCGGACAAAATATCTTATGTACAAAATTTTATATGGATCGGCCTATTTCCTATATCTCTCATAGAACGATTGGAATTGGCATAACTATGTTGTTTTTTAAGGGGGCATGCGCCCTTGTAATTTTCAAAAAATCGAGTTTTTTTTTTTGCATTTTCTTAAAGTATATACATTTAGAAATGTGTCCACAAAATTTTGAAATGATCAGGTGAAAATACACTGAGCTACACATGTTGAAAGGGAGGGGCCTCCGGTAAGAGTAATGGTGAGTTGAAACTATAAACACGTTTTTCTCAAAACTACGTTTTTGAAGTCGGTGACCACTCTTACTCGAAAACTAGTGACCCGATTGTCTTGAAATTTAGCATGCTCTTTTATTAAATAATAATTTAGTACTTAATCGAAGGATTGATTTTTTTATGCAAAACTTTTTTTTTACAGCTGAAAAACTACCGTTTTTTTTAACGAAAAACGATTTTTCAACTTTGAAAGGTCGCCATTTTGTCAAATATTTTGTTTTTTAATATCCTTCGATTAAGTACTAGATAAAATTTTAATAAATGTAAATCCGTTTCATTTTTTGATTTCAAACGATCCAGATTTTCACAGTGTTGGTCACCGCAACTCGTCTTTTTCGGACGGACCTCACTTCGACGGGGCATAACTTTGAAACCCCTTAATATTTTCTACTTTTTTTCAAATTTAAGTTAAAATAATGTACTTTTATATAATAAAACGATATTTCGAAAAAATTCAATAGTTTACGAGAAAAAAAATTCGGAAAAAATGCCTATTTTTTGGCCCTCCAACTGCGCATGCCCCTTTAAGTTAGAAGGATGGGACTTGGTACAGATTTCATTTTTGAAAAAATAATCTGAATTGCAGAATTTCATAAGGATTGACCGACTATATCCTATAGCTGCCATATAACTTAACGATCGGAATTGGCATAACTTCGTTGTTTTTCAAGTTAAAAGGATGGGACTTTCTATGGATTCCTCTTTGGACAAAATAATTCGATATGCCAAATTTCATAAGGAACGGCCGACTATATACGATCCGTTATATATCTAATAATATAAGATGCGTGGTGCCACCTAGCGGACTGCAACTCATCTGCAAGGGTATAAAAACTTCGGCTCCGCCCGAAGTTAGCTTTCCTTTCTTGTTATACCCTTGCAGAGGGTATTATAATTTTGGTCAAAAGTGTGCAACGCAGTGAAGGAGACATCTCCGACCCTATAAAGTATATATATTTTTGATCAGGATCACCTCCTGAGTCAATATGAGCATGTCCGTCTGTCCGTCTGTCCGTCTGTCCGTCTGTCTGTCTGTCTGTCTGTTTCTACGCAAACTTGTCTCTCAGTTTTAGAGATATCGAGTTGAAACTTTGCACACATCCTTCTTTCCTTTGCAGGCAGTACATAAGTCGGAACGGCCGGGAATTTCATAAGGATTGACCGACTATATCCTATAGCTGCCATATAACTGATTGATCGGAAATGCCATAACTTTGGTGTTTTTTAAGTTAGAGGGTTGGGACTTTCCACACATGTTATGTTTGACCAAAATATCTTGTGTACAAAATTTCATAAGGATCGGCCGACTATATCCTATAGCTGTCATAGAACGATCGAAATTGGCATAACTTTGGTGTTTTTTAAGTTAGAAAGATGGGATTTGGTATGGATTCTATTTTGGGAAAAACAATCTGATTTGTCGAATTTCATAAGGATCGGCCGACTATATCCTATAGCTGCCATATAACTGATTGATTGGAACTCGCTATAACTTCGTTGTTTTTCAAGTTAGAAGGATGGAAGTTTCAATGGATTCCTCTTTTGGCAAAATAATTCAATATGCAAAATTTCATAAGGATCGGCCAACTATATACGATCCGCTATGTATCTAATAATATAAGATGCGTGGCGCCACCTAGCGGACTGCGCTTCAACTGCAAGGGTATATAAACTTCGGCTCCGCCCGAAGTTAGCTTTCCTTTCTTGTTTTATAATATATTTATACATATTATTACTTATATTAATATGTACATTTTTTTTTACTTCCAGAAAAATTTGTGACCCGCATCTAACTGCTTTTGAACCAGAAGCATTGGGAAATCTTGTGGAAGGAATTGATTTTCACAAATTTTATTTCGAAAATGGTAAGGTTATTCTATTCATATCGGGGCCTTGATAGTGACATCAAAAGTCCAGCCTGTACGGGAACTAAGGTCGTTAATTCCATCCTTTGACACCTACTTTACGAGATGTTTGAGAGCTTTTATTATAATGATGGATCATTATCATTTATCATATTATCATTTTACTTTACGAGATGTTTGAGAACTTTTTTTTATCTTGATGGATCATTATCATTTATCATATTATCATTTTGCATAAAAAATAATTTTTCTTAGCTTAGAAATGGCTTTACATCCATAGATACTATAATAAATTGTATTATTAGAATTTATTCGAATTTTTTCAGTTCTTGGTAAAAATTGCAAGGCAATTAACACTACTATATTGAACCCTCATGTGCACTTATTGGGCGAAGAAGCTGCTTGCATTGCATATGTAAGACTCACGCAATATATTGACAAGTAAGCATAGCCGCGAAGGCGGTTACATTTTTTACCAAAAAAAAATCCACAAAATTGAAATTGAAACTAAAATATAAAACACATTTTCTATTACAATTATTATACATTCATTCCAAATTCTATGAATATTTAAAATTTAAATAAATTCAATAGCTTTTAAAATATTAGTTCGCTTTTAATAAAATAAGAAAGAATGCCTATAGGCGACTTTCCTGACTATGTAATACCTTTACCGTTCTTGCCATTAATAAAATATATTATTTTAAGATTCAAATATGAGAAAAAATTGAAATCAATATTATTTTAAAATGTTATTTTTTTTATCTTTCAAATAAAATAACAATATTTTTCCTTCAAAATTTTTTTCTTTTCGATTTACAATTAAGGCAACATATTTTTTTTAAATGTTTGAATATTCTTTTTTGATTTCGATTTTGGTGAATCCCTACTATAATTAATTAATCCAAAGTGAAATCTAAAGCCAACCTGTATAAACAATCTGTATTTTATTGTTGTCATACTTTTGTTCAGACAAGGACATGCACATACTCATCAGTCGGAGGAAACGCGGGTCTGGCACAAACGAGATAATAAATGGCAGAACGTTCATTTTCACCGAAGCGCATCTGCTAAAATAAGTGGTGCTACTACATTCGATTTTGTTTCCCAAAAATAGGTGGTATTTTTCCGGCGGGAAAATAATTTTTAAAGTCTAAATTTTCTTATACTAATAATCTGATCCCTTTTTATTGTATTTTAACAAAAGTTATGATTTATTCTTTGTTCTCTTAACAACTCTTAAAATAAAATTTAAAGCGTATATCGAATTATAGAAATACCAAAGATTGTGACTACTTTTCATTCGGCACATATAAATATATATATATATGGACATATACTTATATGATTGTTTTTTAAAGTATTTGGTGTTCAGATGAAAACAATGAAATATTAACGTATACGAATTAATTTTCTTAATAGCTTCACAAAAATAATAATGTTTCTTTTAACGTTTTCAAAGTGGTTGTCAAATTTATGGGTCAAATTAATTAAAAACAAGAAAGGAAAGCTAACTTCGGGCGGAGCCGAAGTTGATATACCCTTGCAGTTAAGGTTGTGCCATTTCCGATCGTTCATTCATATGGTCGCTATAGGATATAGTCGGCCGATCCTGATGAAATTTGGCAGAACAAATAAGGAAAATGAAATCCGTAGAAAGTCGCATCATTCTAGCTTAAAAGACATCAAAGTTATGCCAATTCCGATCGTTCACTTATATGGCAGCTATAGGATATAGTCGGCCGATCTTTATGAAATTCAACAATTTAGATTATTTTTTCAAAAATGGAATCTGTACCAAGTCCCATCCTTCTAACTAAAAAAAACAACAAAGTTATGCTAATTCCGATCGTTCTATGACAGATATAGGATATAGTCGGCCGATCCTTATGAAACATAAGATATAAGACATTTGTACATAAGACATTTTGGCCAAATATAACATGTGTGGAAAGTCCCAACCCTCTAACTTAAAAAACACCAAAGTTATTGCATTTCCGATCAATCAGTTATATGGCAGCTATAGGATATAGTCGACCGATCCCGGCCGTTCCGACTTATATACTGCCTGCAAACAAAAGAAAGATATGTGCAAAGTTTCAACTCGATAGCTTTAAAACTGAGAGACTAGTTTGCGTAGCAACAGACAGACGGATTGACTAGGAGGTGATCCTGATCAAGAATATATATACTTTATGAGGTCGGAGATGTCTCCTTCACTGCGTTGCACACTTTTGACCAAAATTATAATACCCTCTGCAAGGGTATAATAAATTACAATTTTTATTTCTACCACACCTTGTTATTAATTTATTAAACGTGCAATTTTAAATCTTACTTCAAATGTAATTACACTTTAGTAAATGCATAACTATATACAATTTTTTTTGTAAAGCGGTACGTTTACCGTTATTTTGTGTAGGACATGTATTGCTTGAAACCTTTTTTTAAGGGGATAGTTTGTGTAAAAATCTTAGTTCTATGCTCATATAATATTGGGTAAAAATGTAATACATATTACATATTTATTTTTACACGGTTATAAAGTTATAACAAATTATTAAATAAGGTAAACGAGAAACACAATCGCTGCTGAGGCTAATGTTTGATATTACGTATGTAGATATGACATCTTGAACACACAAGTTTACTTTTTTGGAGAGCTTAGAGAGGGAGAACTTTATTTTATTTTTTAATTAAAAATATATAAATATTTACATTTTTACGGCTTTCAGAATTGCTGAAATGAGAGCACACTAATTTATGCTAACTCGTTTTGAAATTTTGGAGGACTGTATAAGGTTTATAGTAAAATGAAAGAAAAGCTCGATCGGAGCTGAAGTTGAAGTCCCAACC